>CAJUYG010001438.1:5398-64867 GCA_910591675.1 Galerucella calmariensis
TTGGGACAGCAACTTAAAGCCAAACCGCCCTGGAGTGAAACATCTTATATTTTTATTCTGTGATCTTTGACCACAGTTAAGTAATTGTTTTAGCTAGTTTTTTTATATTAAAGTTTACTCAATAATAAAATATGTAACAAAAATAGATATATTACTTTATTAATTTTAGATTTCAATTTTTAACCCTAAATGATAGAAAACACCAAATGCATTTCTTGATATGAATTTTGTTGGAGTAAGAAAAAAATAAATAAAAATGTGTAATTTTATAATAAATAGAAACTGTAACAACTACACATTGGTATGTAAATCTTTCCAAATAAACTTTTACAAAAAGTATCTACTTTTCAATAAATTTGTGGAATATATAAATTGAAAACACTTTTTATACTTATATAAATATAAAACGTACAATCCAAAAATGCATTAAATAGGTGGAAGATGGAATGATGATGAGTATTTTTCATCTACGAACTGCTTCGGCTGTATTTTCCCCAGATGTGTAACATAAATACTGATGCAATGAATAACAAAGACATTACTAAAACTGGAACTGGACCTCTGAAAAAGAATTTAAAAAAATATTAGTACTGAATACTTATAAAATATTCACACATAAAGGTATCATTGAAGATACAAAAACACAACACTTACAATAATACAATAAATGATCTTAATCTTAAAATCTAATCAATAGGTATAAGTTTTACAAATGTAATGCAATCTTTAATAACGCAAACATATGGCAGGTTCATCAACATTACTCTCCATAAAAAAAATAACAATCATTAAATTTATATTTTGAATGGAATAATAAATATCAACTTTTATATTCAAAAATTTGTTTGCAAAAATACAATATAAGCTGTGATCTTACACATATGGATGAATACCTACTTATACTATTACAAAAAAACATTCCTTTTTAAAGTCTTTCAATCTTTATAAATTATGCACAGCTTGATAATTAAAAATAATTCTAGAAATAATGTACTTACACTTTAATGCCGGGAGAATCATCAGTATAAAAACGCCACATGCCACCAGTACCAGCACCTGTGTTCCTTCTTGCTGTGGTAGTTGTGGTAGTAGTTTTTCTTTGCCTTACACTACTTCCTGCAGAAGATCTAGGAGCTACAGCCTTTGAAGGAGACCTTCCTCCAGAACCCACATTGGTAGAACTTGGAGAAGCAGGCTATATAAATAAAATCGTAAATTAAATAGTACTAGTGGTTTCTATTAAAAAACTTACCATTTTGTTAATAAAAAACAAGAAAAAGCTGCTAAAGTTACAAATACACTGTTGGTGGTAAACGAAGCAAAAAGAAATAGTGCTATTCAATAGGCTACAACTTCAAACCTCCACACTATTTATCACTTTCAGCCACAAATCCAACTCGTTACACGTAAGCAGCCGACCTACAAATATTACACGTAACGTCAACGTCAGCTTTGTTTAGCTGAAACAAAATAATTTTTAAAGCGAAGCTCATTCAAGTAATGTGTAGACCACCGCAATATAGACGGTCAATACTTATCTGGTCTGTTGTATTGAACCAATTATTGTCAGTAACCACATTGATTTAGCATACATACTTTGTAATGTTATATTATATCACATTTTTTCTGAAAAATGTGCATAAAATGTATAAAACATGTTGTTGAACATCTGAATTATTTGTGTATTTGTAGGTTCTACCTTTTAGCCTTTTACTACAAATTTTAAGAATTCCTTGAAAATTAATACCACTTCGATTGATGCAACGCGTATTGGTTTAGCATACATTTTTTTGAGCTACATCAAATAATATGTCAGTGAAACAGCATGTAAATGATGAAATATCGATTGCAAAAATTCTGGATACTTGAAAATTATAAGTCTTTTTGAAGGATTATCAGTTGAAATTATACAATTATTCAACAAAAGTAATTTATTGTTATGTTGGTTGCATATCAACATGGCAATCAACTATACATACAGTTGAAAAAAATATACTGTTTGCATGGAGACTAGATATGTCTAGTCTCCATGACTGTTTGGTTTTAGGAAAAATCTATTGGGAAAAGTAGAATTCGATAGATGGCGCTCTGAAATGTCAACGTCATCTTAGCAACGAGTAAAACAAATCAGCTGCCGTATAAGCCCTTTGATATTTAAGTGGTTTTATTTTGATGTTTTTGTTTTTTTCAGCGTGTGTTTTGTAAAACTTATGCTTTTTCTTTGATTGTGCTTTAGTATTTTGTGTTGCTAATATTTTAAATCTTTAATACCGACTTATTTTCTCTTTGATCTGCAATGAAAACAAAAAATAGAATGACATAACCTCTTCCATAATATCTCTGATTATATAAGAATATTACCTCAGAAATGATGGCAGTTGAGTTAAATAGAAAACACAGTTTTAAATTTGTCACTGACACAAAATTGAACAAATAAATTACGAATTTATGGTAATTACGTTGTTTTGCATATAATACAAAAACTGTGCAAAACGGACTATTTTACTCGTTGCGACAGTTACAATTTTTTCCGCCAGATGTCTCATTGAATTCTACTCCGCTACAAACCAGAACTCTATTAACTCAATAGTTCTGATAGCTATCATTTTGATTGAATGCCCATCCCCAATCAATTTAGTAACGAAGAACGAAGTGGCACTTCGGCACGCGTGCTGGGACAATGACGTTTAAACGTTAGTATCCTCAATTCAATTTCGTGCTGACGCTGACATGCGTGCCGACCACGTGCCGACTTGGAAGTGCAAGCTGCAAGCTTTTTCGGTGCGTGCCGAATTGTGTCATGCGCATTTAATCATGGGAAAAATAATTTAGGTACCCTAACCCTATTTTATTCTATTATCTTCGTAAACAAACATACATTATTTTCTAATATCGTAATTATATTAATTTGTTGTCTTTGATATGTAGTAACAGCTTTTATTTACAAGAATAATCACAGGTTAAACTTTTTAATTACCTCGTTACTTTAAAATAACAATGAAAATGCGCATGTGCGATAACATTCAGGCAGACTGAATAGGGTATTTGACAATTTTTTTTAAACACCATTAGAAGATTGTCTGACCTCAGTTAAGTACTCCAAATTTTTTACTAAGCGGGAAAGTTGCCAAAACCAACTTTAAAAATTTTATATTTAAATAGCGCGCCAAAACGCGCTGATTTCTTATGACGTCAGTAATCTTGTCGCTCCGCCTACCGCATCCCGAGCGACTTGACCCTGACCAGCCGAATCGGAACCATCGGCTCGACCTGCGGCCGCCCACCTGAGCTGGCCTATAAGAAACAAGCAAGCAGCGAGACCTCTTACGTCACAATAAACTCACATATTTTCCCGCGCTGAGTAAATCTTTGAAAATTACCATTTTTGTTAAGTTAATAAAAAATCACTGGTTTAATTTATTTGTGTGAAATATTGATTTCTGGCATAATAGTACCACAAAGTACCTGCTCCGACTCTTTTTTAATTTTTTCCGCTCATAGGAAAATACCCTATTGACAGGATTGAGGATGGGTATCCGTTTCGCAGCACGCGTGCTGAAGTGCCACTTCGCTAGCAGATTGATTGAGGATGTAGCTTTAGTGTTTAATTTGCAATATCCAATATCAATAACATTGGGAACCGACCGACCAAACGGGTCACGCTGTCTGGCGATGAAAAGTCAAACTGCTAATGGTGTCAACATTTGGATACATCATTAAAGATCAAGCATACATAACATTTTTATTCCTGTTTCAAAAATAATAGATTACAACAGAATTCAATGGAATACGAAATGTCTATTTTGGTCAATTAGTAGAATGCAATTAGTTTTATTACTATCACCAATGTAGTTTCCCTCAATAACTCAGGAGGCTGATGTATATAACTATGTTTATGCTGATGCAATCTATGGCTAGGTACAGGACCCGGAGGAACCAAAAGGCCACGATATGAGGATCAATAAATATCAGGCAATTCGTGGAATCACTAGCAATAGCTAAAAATATTTGTGGTTTATTTCACGATAGGTACTTGTGGTGAGGCACATGTGAAATAAAAATAAACGGGGCACAAATTTACTCCACTCCACCATGAAAATTATTTTTTTTCAACCGCCTACAAATACTAAAGCTCAAAGCAATAAATAAATCATTTTTGAAATATTTTTATGTACACAAAACACATGACAAGACACTGACATTTGACCGTCGTAGTCTGTCATTGAAGCACCATTGAAGTTCCATACAGCGCCATCAATCAAGACGGTGGAACAGCTGAACTAATGTACAGAAGCGTTCGTTTTCAAAATTTTCCGTGCAACAAATCTCAAAAAATACAATGAATTGAGATTTCATATTTTCAGAATCGAATTCTCTAGGCTTTCTTTTGGGGATAAGGTATTGGCGTTCAAATTGGTGACCACAAATTGTCAAAGTCACACCATCACTTAATGGCTTACATCTTGAACATTGTGGGACACACTGGAGTAATTGGTGAAAATAAAAATGTTATTGAAGATATAATTGTTGAAAGTGATTTGCCAGTAGATCTTAAATAACTATATTAACAGTCAACAGAAATCACAAAAAATAATTTAAGTTTTAAAAACCAATTTTTTTGGAATATAAATATTTTTACTGATATATCTTTGTATTGGTTTATATAAAATATAGTAATATATGGTTAAGAACCAAAATAACAGTATTTAATATTCATACAAAACATAATTTCACATTATATAACATAAGTCATAATTTTGATAACAAATAAACTAAACTATTTAATTGCATTTGAAATTGTCTAATTAATAGGTACTTTTGTGTTACCTAAATAGCCATAACAGAAAATACCAACCCCCTTCAGTTTTTTTTAATATTTACACAGTAAATAATAACAATTAGAACACCATTCATTAATGAACTTTGGAATGGTGTGCCTTTAAATAACCAGGACTTTTAAAGTACCTACTACATTTATCACACTTGAAACTCCTATATAAAAATTGTTGCTTCAACAAAGGATTTATATAGGGGTTATCTCTAGTCCTGCACCTCACATTATTTGGTGAAAAATTCCTTTTGTGTTGGTAACTCCCTACAAAATTATTTAAGGACATCATGGAGTTTAATTTTTCTAAGGCTAATGGAGGAGTACTTGTGTAATCACTTTTATAATCACTGTTATAGTTTGTAGAACTAGGGTCGAAGTAGTTGCTAGAACATTCATTAGAATCACTTTCTTCTTTTATTTGTAGATTACAATCAACTGGTTCTAGGTAACTGTTATCCATCGAACATTCACCTTCTTCATATTCCATTTCTGTTTTGATTTTAATGTCTGGCTCCACTATGACTTCTTCAAATTTGACAATATTTTCTTTCGTGTCTTCCATGGAGTTTTGATATAGAACATCACTCAATGATTCATCACATTCTAAAAAACACAATACTTTAAATAAAGGCATATGTTTCAATGGAAACATTTTTTGCATTGAAGCTGATTGGATTAATAAATTGACAGTAATTGTTAGGTGGAAAGCTGGACATATAGATTATTGATATGATGTCTTGTTTAATAAATAACAGTATTAAGTTGTAAGAATAACTGATTTGTATAAATTTTAGTCATAGAGCAATAGCATGCAATAATTTATAAATAATTAAATCGCAGGTAAATGAATTTTTGAATCAGATTAGATGGATGATTATTATAAAAGGAATAATTTTTGGAGGTATCATGGGTAAATAGTAATTTAGTGTTGGTGTGAATAATACAAAGTTGGTTACATAAGGTCCACAAAATTTTTGAACGTACCTAAAACATTCAAGTAAAATTACCTACCTCTAAATACTTTATTTTGTAGTTCAGAGTGCCAGATCTCTTCATGATGAGCAATATTGAAGAGCTCCTCATCTTCACTATCTGCACTATCACATAGGTTGTCCTTATTTTCTATTATATACAAAATTGTATTTTTAAATTCAGAAAAATCTGATCTGAAAAATTGATCTGAAAATTCTGATAACTTTTCTAAAGGTGTAGCTTCATAATTCGAATTTTTATCCAAGCCAACACCAAATTCATAATTTTTTGTGAAATTTATAATACTTTTTAAACCACCAATAACTGATTCAGATGGTGATGTATAATAACCAATATATTTTCTCAAGCCATGAACCCATTCTTTTTGGCTCTGTTCTGGGTTTGATAATAGCCTCTTGAGCAATGAACACCTTTGTTCTTTTGTAATTCTTTTGCGTTTTTCTCTGGTACATTGTGTTTCATTTTCTTCACTATCATTCAATGTGTAATAGTCATTTACTTGAATTGGACTAACCACAACATGTAAATCAGTGTTAACAAAGTTTTTCAGATTCTCTTCATTATCTTCCCTAGATAGCAATGCTTTATAATAATCCTGGAATTTTTTTGTTGACGTTTTACACATTTCAAGAAACTGGTAGGACGTTCTAAGTTTTGAAAGGCATTGCAAGCATATTTCAGCAGAAAAACTTTCTCCTGTGACAACCTAAACAAAAAATCAATAAGTTGTAAAGACATAAAAATTTAGTAATTATACCATTTTTGTGCAAAGCTGTAATTTTTCACTTAATTTTACTTTGTCGAAGTCTAGAGTATCGAGATCTAGTAATTTTACATTTGTTTGGACACATATTCGACAAAATTTTGAAATATAATACATTTTATGCAAGTTTTAACAGTAAAAAATATTAGCATCAATCATGGGTCATGTCATCTTCTTGTCAATCTACAGATGTCAACTTGTCAAAAAGTCATAAATAAACAAGGTAGCGTATAAGCAGCCAAACTTTTGAAAATATGTCTACTAGACCAAGACTAATGACTTTTAAATTAGTGCTGACCTTGTAAATTGTGTTATTCAGAGCACCATTCAATTGTGGTTTTATTATTGCGGAATCAATTCTTATTCGAATGATGTTGAATTACTATTCTAAATTTGCGTGCTACCCTAGCTTTTACATAAGAATGTAATATCCAGTCGATGGAGACCGAAGACCTCAATGTCAGTTGTCAATATTGAAAATGAAAAGTTTGTATTTTATGACTCCATGTCAAAATCTGCACTTGTTTGTGGTGGGTGCAGTGGTGTAGTGCGTGGGTAAAATTTCGTCGTTTTTTCGTGGGAAATTAAATTTTGAACAATTTTCATTTGAAAATGGAAATTGCTAATGCCGTGGGGACTACCCCAGGAGTAGCACGTAATCCGCGAATTATGGAGGGTGTCGGTGCCCGAGTCATTAGAGGACCAGACTGGAAATGGGGAAAGCAGGTTAGAATCCATTCATAAATGAAAACAATATTATTTAAATTGAATAATAAGTGATTTGCTTTGGAAATACAAATTTTTAAATCGTTCCTAGATATCCTTGATAGCTAGAATCGTCCCAAGGAGTATATAAAATACATTCAAAGTATGAAACTTGTTTGATGGTGAAGACGACAGTTTTCATATACAACTTTTGTTGATTTACTTATATATACATCATATTCTAGTTCATATCTGTTAACCTATTAGATTATACATGCAGTAATGATATGCTGTATCTGTACAACCTTTCAGTCCCTCAGAAATGGCCTGATTTATGTGTGATTGATTACTGTTGAAGTTGTTATTATTTATAATATTGTATTGATATATCTTTGCAACAGAAGTTATCTGTAATATATATCGGCCAATCTGCCTTAATAATTACTGCTGCATGAAGATTTTCTTTTGAGTAAAACATATTTTTGTAAACATATCTTTATATCTTTTTCATAGTTAAATGAGTAAGAGCACACACGTAACACTTTATTTCTTTATTTTTTACTTATACTATCTTAAAATGCTGTCTGATTGTTTTTTCATTATTTTGATTCATGTAACTGATGTTTTAGGATGGTGGGGAAGGTCATGTGGGTACTGTCAGAAACTTTGAATCTCCTGATGAAGTTGTTGTGGTCTGGGATAATGGTACAGCCGCTAATTACCGCTGCTCAGGTCAATACGATCTAAGAATATTGGACAGTGCTCCAACAGGTGTCAAACATGAAGGTACAATGTGTGACACATGTAGACAACAGCCCATTTTCGGCATCCGCTGGAAATGCGCTGAATGTGGAAACTATGACTTATGCTCTGTGTGTTATCATGGAGACAAACATCAGCTCAGACACAGATTTTATCGTATAACCACTCCAGGCAGTGAACGTGTTTATTTGGAAACTCGTAGAAAAACTAAGAAAATTGCTATTCGGGGAATATTTCCAGGCGCTCGTGTTGTACGTGGTGTTGACTGGCAGTGGGAAGATCAAGATGGAGGAAATGGTCGGCGTGGAAAGGTTAGTTCATCCTAATTAATTTGGTACAATTTGTTACAGCTCAAATATTTTTTTCTGTTTTTATAATAGGTTCAAGAGGTTCAGGATTGGTCTGCTGCTAGTCCTAGATCAGCTGCTTATATTGTTTGGGACAATGGTTCCAAAAATTTGTACAGAGTTGGATTTGAAGGTATGGCAGATTTGAAAGTAGTTAATGATGCAAAAGGTCAGAATGTTTATCGTGATCACTTGCCTTGTTTGGGAGAACATGGACATGGAAGAAATGTTCCACCTGGATTGAAAATTGGTGACCAGGTATGTTCTAATAGTGTAATAAATAATAAATCGAAGGTAATTTTAAAATGTTAATGTTACTAAAAGTACTCTCTAATTTCATATTATTCAATATTTTGATGAATAAACAGCCTAGATGAGTAATGCTTCATCCAAGTACCTAATTCATTGCAAAAGGTGGAAAACTGGAAGAATTTCAACTTGTTCATGTAACTTGTAAACTTCCAGTTGCAGAGCCATACAAAAAATTAAAATCATTTTAGACTCTTTCCTTCTTGGTGGCAGATATAGGAAAGAATTCAATTCTAGTTCATACACACTACTATCATACAAGTTGTGTAAGCTATTTTTTGACATATTTTTTACTTTAGACCACTTCCACATATCATACAAATTAAAGAAATATTTATGCTCCTCCAGATATAAGTTTCTTCACTTTTTTGAAGTCTATTGTAGCAGCAATCAACAGATCTTTAATTTTTGCTTTTCAATTACAGGTAAATGTTGACTTAGAGCTAGAAATTGTTCAGTCATTACAACATGGACATGGTGGTTGGACTGATGGGATGTTTGAATGTTTGAACAGTATTGGTACTGTAGTAGGAATTGATGAAGATCATGATATTGTTGTTGCTTACAACAGTGGAAACAGGTGTGTAAAGTGTATTTCTGTAATAATTTTCACACTCATAGTTTATTGATTCTGTTTAATAATAATAATAATGAGTCATAATATTTACTTTCCTTCATTACTTTTTTTATATCCAATGTTGTCTTGAATGTTTATCATATATTTCATTGTTCAAACAACTCTTAATGATACAATTGAAAAGTCTTGATAGGGAATATGATATACAAATAGTTGTCACTTGATTTGAAATACGTTTTTTAATGAACAGATGGACTTTTAATCCTGCCGTGTTGACTAAAGTTGCAACTCCAACAAATTCCGGAGGCTTCAACGAAACGCCACAACAGCAATTTGCCGTGGGAGATGTAGTTCAAATTTGTTCCGATATGGAAAGAGTCAAAATGTTACAAAGAGGCCATGGAGATTGGGCTGATGGAATGGCAGCTGTGAGTATATAATTTGTTAAAACTTTAGGAAAGAAAAAAAAGTATACACAATTTAATTTTTCGATATTTATTTATATACAAAAACTAACAAATTTTTCTTCTATTTTCAAGACTCTAGGAAAAGTCGGCCACATTCAACAGGTTTACAATGACAACGACCTTAAAGTAGAAGTTTGTAACACTACTTGGACTTACAATCCCCTTGCAGTTACTAAATTAGCAAGCAAAGATGGTACTATGCATGGAACAACTTCTGGCGAACGATTAAGTGCTCTATTGAAAAAATTATTCGAGACGCACGTTTCTGGAGATGTTAATGAAGAGTTGGTTAAATCTGCTGCTAATGGAGACTCGCAAAAATGTGAAGAAGTTTTAAAACAGAGTAATACAGCTGGAGCAGGAATAGGTACTACATACTAATAATATTTTTGACACATCTATTCGTATTACCCTCTTAATCCATCTTATTTTCTAATTACCAACTTAAAGATCGGTTGTTTTAAGTTTTTGGTTTGGTCTAAAAGTATACTACTCATCACTATACAGATAACGAGCTTACAATAATCGGCCCTATTCCGTACCAAGTTAATATGCACTGAAAAAGGGGCAAAAAGGTTTAAATTTTTTTTTGAAGGTACAACCACATGTGGTCTTTACAAAATGATAGAGTAGGTCCCTGGCCATCTGAAATCGGCAATTACAACATTTTTTAATAGGGCCAACACTTTTTATTGCGAAATTTGTCAAAAATCTGTCAAAATTATGTTTTAGTTTTTCTGTAAAATCGGAGAAAACTGTGATCTTCACTTTTTTTGCAGCACTATTTTCAGTTATCGACAAACTTTTTTATTTTTCAAAATTTCACTGAACTATCTGCGTACCAAATAAAGCTAAAACTTCAAGAAAGTTTTTGAAACAAGAATTACTATTCTCAGTATCATAGTTTTCAAGCAGTAGTTACTTGAAGTTAAGAGGTTCCGCACCTCCATGGACAACCGCGCAGGCCGCGGCCGTGCAACTAGTTAAAAATACTGTTAATTGTGCACCTGTAAATTAATAAAAGCTCCCAAACATTTAAAAAAAGTTATGGTTATGATTTCTTTAGTTTAGATTGACAATATAAAGTTATAATATTGAAATTATCTTCATCGCAAGAATAAAGATATTTATGTTGATCATTATTTGACATTATTTAATAGGTACATCATCATCATCATATTTTGCTATATATTCGTGGCGATTTGTCATTTTTTGCAACCAAACATGAGTAATAGGCTGCTTTTGAATGATCCTGTTTTTTGTATATTAACTTTATTAGCAAATTGTTCCCACAAATTGTCAACGATAGAGCACCCTGTATATGAGATATATAGAAAGTAGACCATTTCAGAATGACGTCACTGACAGGTCGGCCACATTAGGTGCGTTCTTTTTGGCCAGGATCCCAGTTAATCTCAGCTCATATCAGTTAGGTAAGGTTAGGTTAAACCAACAAACTACAAATTTCTGTAACATTTAAAGGTCAAAGATTAGACAATTTCTTGTGCAATATTTAGTTCAAGTTTTGGAACAATTCAAATTGTTGAGTATACAATTAAAAATTGTATTAAAATAGTATATTAAAGTATACGTGGATATTGAGGTCTTTAAAACACGTGCGATTAGAGAAATAGAGCAAGTGTTTTAAAGACCAGTTATCCACGAATACTTTACGCTATTTTTTTTATTGGTGCACTTTGAAATTATAAATACTGGTCTATAACTACTACAACAACAAGAAATGGAAATCATAGTTGGAAATAAGAACTAAATGTCAAATGGTTGAATTCGTGATGTGTATGATGTATACCTTGCGTTGTCATGGAAATGAGAAAAACATAAACTAATTTGTATTTTGATGGAAGTTCAACCTTATTGAGCTCTGTGAATGTCAAAAGTATATATTTAAATACCATTTCCTAAGATTTGAAAAATCGAAATATTAATATTTCAAACAATACCAACGGTACTTTCCATTTTAATTTATAAATTTGACATTGTTAAATATTATTCGAATAAAAGTTTTAATCAATCAATAATAAAAAAATTGTCATTTATGCATGATTTAGACCATAGAATTAGACTTCGTTTCTCGAGCTGTTGATGTTGCCACGGTAACTTCACAACACGCGCTTTTTTTCGATTTAAACACGCTGAGGCGTGCTTTAAATAGGTAAAATGGTTCACCAATAAAAAAAATTGTCTACCCTGTCAAATTGTAAAAGAAATTAGAACAGGTTCTATTTTCTTAACAATTTGATTTATTGTTTGTGTTTCTGTTTCACGATGAAAATGTTCTATGAAAATGTCATCAATCTTGATAATTTGTGGTTATGTATTAAAGTGGTTGAAAAATATCTCTTTCTTGGAATAAACGAGAGATTGAAATGTTAATTGAGGAAATTTCAAAACATGCTTGTTTGTGCAATGCAAAACACTCCTTCTCCTTCGCTTAGTGACATGAGCAGCAGTGCAAATTAATGAGTATTTAAAATTTTCCGAAATTTTTGAAAAGGTTATATTTATTTTATCATTGAATCAAATCACTGCGCAGAATCTTGAACTAAATATTGTTCAATGAATTGGAATAGTCTAAAAAATCTTAAAACAGTTGGCCAATATTTCACATAAGAAATCTATTCCAAATCCTTAACATTATAAATTATTTTTTAATGGTCTGTTTATTGACTGTTCGCTATGTTTTCAAGGAATTTTAAAGGTCAATCTGCAGCTGGCGTACATCAGCTCCAGACTTACGCCACAAACGGTCGCCGTGGAAAACTCATGTCATATTCTAGTTAGTTTAGTTCTTCTTCTGGTAAATTACAATGTCCCGCTATCCAATAGGACATCCAGCCAACGTTGTAGTTTTATTTCATTTTAATTATTTTTGAAAAGTGCACTTTGCAGTGCGTCTGGGCCGGTATTCTCACTATTCTAAGGCCCTCGCTTGCAGCGATATCGATATCGTTGAATGCGAGGGGATCGAAATTCATTGTTGTCTCGATTCTCATGCCCTCTCCTCGCAATTGGAACGCTCCCGTGGAGAGGAGTGTTTGATTTCACTCGCATTCGTATCATTGACATATTATATGTCAATGATTCGCATGTAAATAGAAAATTCTAACCTTTGATTTTTATTGAAGCAGTGTTGGATTATAATTGTATATAAATCATTTATTATTGTAAGTCATATTATATTAGGAATTGTAGTAATGGATGATCTTATGTATATTGGACTACTAGAAGGTCTAGAAGAAGCAGAAGAAAATGTTGCAGAACCCCACCGAGTTGATTTGAGAGATTCTGTGACACAACTCTCAGTGATGACCAATTTAAAAAAAATATTTCGGCTAACCAAGGAAACTTTTAGAGATGTCTTTGGTTTTTCCTTCATTATTTGTACGAGAGTGGCTTTTTGTTCATTTCCAATCTTCATCAATTAAATTTAAATTCGAAACACAAAACTAAAAACTATCTTGACATTAATGTCAAAATACGTTGAAATCGCAGTGTTGCCGTAACTAATCGTTCGTGATACAGATTTGCGAGGCAGTGGTACATGAGAATCTACAAATACCACATCGCTGTCAATCAAATCTCTGTGTGAGAGCAGCGTGTTGAGAATAGGGCCCCTGGGGGCCTATTCTCGAATGTCGAATGACATTTGTCGTATTCGACATATGTCGATAGAAATTGTCGCACAACATTGGCATCTGGCATTCTCAAATGGGTTCGACATAAGTCGCACGAGATAAATTTTGTCGAATAACATGAACTGGCAACACCGAAATTTCGATATTATATCGTGTTCTATGTCACTTCTCTTGTAAAGTTGTAAAATAATGAAATGACAGTAGTAGTTATATGATCTGTGATGACAGTAATGATTTGGTTATTCGTTAGAATGTACAATGTACTTACTCGAATGTAGAACAAGAATAACAAGATAAACATGGAAAGTGAAACCAAAAAAAATTATTGCACCCAAAACCAAAAACGAACATTAATAAATTTGATGCAAGAAAAAGAAAATGAGCCTCTTTTATCTGGAAAATACCTTTTCTTCAAGAGATAATGCACTTGCACGATTCCCTTGTTCTATTAAGGGTTCTAGAATAATGATTAGCTCTCTAGCTAATTCTTTAGTTAACCTGAACGTTTTAATAAACTTTCTGTCAGATAAAAATGTAAAAGCGCTTCTATATATTCCTCGTCTCTCTCGAGGCCGCTGACACATTTCTTGATTTTCTAAATTTTCAATAGCAATTAATAAAGCTGCCATTTTCTCTCTACAAAAATTTCTGAAACAGAACCTAACAAAAGTATTAAACAATGTTTTGAGTGTTTTCACTTTTGACATGTATAACGTTAACCTATAAATTTTGCAAGTTATGAAATTCTCGCATTCGACATAAATTGTCGACTGCTTTTGACCATTCTACAATTTGTCTATCAAAAATTTGCGATTGCGACATTTGAGAATAAGAATATTCAGATTTTATTCGACAAAGAGGATTTCTCGCATGCGACAAAATATGTCACGGTTTGAGAATAGGGTCCCTGGACACTAGCCCATTCTCTAATCAGTTCTGATAACCAGCTGATGTACGCCACATGCCAAAACATACAAACTTTAACTCCAGCTGACCGAGGGTTCAATATGGCCGACCTGTCAAAGTCAGCTGTTCTGGAATGATCTCTATTTATGTACCTATAACGTAACCTAACTAGTTTTACTTCGATTGGAGTATTACTTGTTTGGACTTGTCGAAGTTTCCATTCAATGAAGTGTCGTGTTATTCAAAGCCTATTTGCGTATGTAGGTAGGTATATAGCACAAAATGTACTTAATCAGAAAACTTCCAAAATAGCTTTCTTTATACACAATTGTTGATTTTGTTTTACCAACCGATAGTAACTGATACTATAACAAAATTTGTTAGCATACAGTTCTCTTGAGACATATTTCAAGAATATATTAAGGGTTGAACCGGTTATTAGTACCTACTCTTATGAAATAAAATTCATTTGAGACATATTTCTAGGATATACAGTATACGAAAACTCTTTCGAGTCCATTCCATTTACACAAGTACGGCAAGGAAAATATGAGAAAAACTGCTTGAAAGATTTTTCGCATACTGTATATATTTAAAGGGTTTAACAATAAATTCATTGTTTGTACTGATCGAATGTTACTTTTTTTTAGGCCCCGATGTTAACGGAGTCTTCGCCGGGCATACAGCACTTCAAGCAGCTAGTCAAAACGGACATTTGGAAGTTATATCGGTATTGCTACGATACAATGCAGATGTTGAAATTGAAGATAAAGATGGCGACCGGGCCGTCCATCATGCCGCGTTCGGTGACGAACCAGCCGTGGTTCAACTTTTGGCACATGCCGGTGCCGATTTAAATGCTCGTAATAAACGCAGACAAACCGCATTGCATATCGGAGTGAATAAAGGACATATCGGTGTAGTGAAAATGCTGCTGGATTTGCAGTGTCATCCTAGTTTACAGGTTAGTTTTTTTTATCTTATTTGGCTGGTTCAGTCAAGTATATACTTGTTGAACATAGTATAGTCATTATGAATGAAAATCTACACTTTTTCCTTGAATAAGGTCCCTAAGGTCTGTGATACACGAGGAGTATTCCGTAGTGAAAGCTTCTCTTTTTTACCGCGAAGGGAGAGTGCCGGTTTGTACAAGTTACTACTAGCGGAGTAATACACATTAGGAGTCTTAACTCAAGGACATACTTCTATATAAATATACAGTTCGTTCATAAAATGTGGAAACAAAAATGAAAATTGCCTGTCCGAACTTTACCTTTCCCATTTTATGAAGACACTGTATAGTTCACAATTAAATTACCAGATTCAATTTAAATACAAAGATGCTGTTTAATTACTTAACGCGCCAAAGCATCATTTATTCCCTTGAAATAGCAAAGGCTACGCCTTTTCTAGTGCCCCTAGCGAATGTTTAGACAACCCTTGAACCGGTCATCATTGAACCTTCGGACACATTTCAATAATTCAAACTAAACATTTGCTACGCAAACAAAGCAATTTTGTATAAATACTGGTGTGGAATACGTGGCAATATAAAAAATTGGAATACTACCTAGTATATGTATCATAAAAATTATGAGTTGAAAGTTTTATAAAACAAATAAATACTTTTCATTGTTATTCATAATAATTAAATAATAAATAATAATCATAATAATTGCCAGTGCAATACAGTAACGACTCAAAATAGATAGTTTTTGGTTTTATATAAACATTGTAAAATATTTACCAATCTTTAAAGTATTGTTTATTACATTAATATAAGTTGGAAGATAAAATAATGTCTTTTTTTGTGATGAATTAATCCTGTCTTCTACATAAAAAAATGTGAAATTTAATTTTCTTACATACAGTATTGCTCTTTTATAAATTCTTAATTTTGACAGTTTCATGATATTATTCGAGATAGTATAGTGTTGATCTGAATTAAATAACTACATTTGGAATTGACTGATTAAACTATGTAAGCAGATAAATGTTATTACTATCAACCAATAATATAATAAATTATGCAGTTAAACGTTAAACGTCAACTTCAAAATCCTATGTCACCAATAGAACAACACCGTAACATTGTATTTTGTTACTGTCTTGCACTAAAAAAGTTTACAATTTATAGGAAAATACTGTAACATCTCTAAATATTCTCACATTGAACGAGCTGACCCTAATTTTTTGTTCCATGTAATATAAGAATATGTATTGGAATTTCACTGAAAACTGTGAAATTTTGAGATGTTATAATATTGCTTGGACTTCAAGTCTCTTCTAACCTAATAAAGCAGATATCAGAAGACAGTGACATTTTGAGTCGCTACACCAATGCACTGGCAATGTGGCGTGGAGATCTTCTCAACTATATTTTATTATGGAAGTTATAAAACTCGAATATTACAAATATTGAAACAAGAAGGACCAATAAAACTCAAAGTCCAAACCACAATTTTAATATTGTCCACCAAAAAGGACAAATTCTTCTGCTACTAGTTTCGGTACAAAATTACCATCATCAGGCTACAGTAGAAATGTTATACTTATCAAAAAGATCCTATGAGATAATGTTAACAGTTGAGACAAAATACAGTGGCTAACAGGTGTCTGTTATTTCCAATCAAAATTGAAGTACTCCGAATTCCTAATTCGGTACTATTTTTCGCTGATAAATATCCATTTGGATATTTCAAATGTAAATTTAAATCAAATTTTCTCCAATGCCTTCGTACAATGTTCTAATATTAATTCTTCATGTTTTTTCCCAAAATAATAATTTTCCTTTTCTTTTCTTTCTGAACCACTTTCACTTGTTGTCTAAACATTAAGTATGGTATTAGCGGCAAATTAATTTTCTTTCCGTTGTAAATGTTGCATTGAGGTAACTGAATTATTGTTTTATATATTAATATAACTTTAGATTATAGAAAGATTTTGTATTTGAAATTTATTTAATGTCAAAAAAAAATTTCATCTTATTTCAATAGTATTGATGTATTTTGATCTCAACTGTTAACATTATCTCATGGGATCTTTTTGATAAGTATATCATTTCTATTGTAGCCTGATGATGGTAATTTTGTACCGAAGCTAATAGCTGAATAATTTGTCCATTTTGGTGGTTTGGACTTTGAGTTTTATTGATCCTTCTTGTTTGGATTTCTAAGAACCACATTTGAGAAATGGATGAGCTCTTGAAGTTACAAATATTGAATTCCTCTATACAAGGTGTTTCAAAAAAAGGTAACACCGTCTCTAGGATAGGTAAAAAACAGAAAAATAATTGGGGTTGGCTCAGTGAAATTTTTTTCTAACGCCATCCGTTTTCAAGATAAAGGGCGTAGAAGAAAATAAAAAATTACACATTTCTTACGATTTTGCCGAAACTACTGGCACCATTGTAATGAAATTTTATACGAATATGTTTTGGAAGCTGATATATCCCATGAATTTGTTTTTATATCTAACTCTCATAGAGGGCGCTAGTTACACGATTCATACAACGTATTATTCAACATAACTTTTTTTAGGGTAGAATTATTAGTCAAAACTCTAAGTGAACATAAACATCGTTTAATTCTACACCAAAAAGGTACTCTTGGTAAAACTCGATATTATGTACCGTTTTCGGAATATTTTGATTTGAAAATTATGAAGTAATAACCGCTCCTCGTATAAGTTAATGATAAATTTATTAATTAAAAAAACTTACAATAAGAAAATTAAAATAAAGACCAAGAACATAACATAAAATTCAACCTTGTCGCGTAAAGGTGGCCTCGTCCGTAAAAAGAATACATTTAAAAAAATTTGGATTGAGGGCTGTCCTTTCTCGCAATGTTTCTCAAAAATCGACTCTAACCGGTAGATCGTCCGGCAAGAGTTCTTGAACTTTTCTGTAATGGTAAGGATGTAGCTGCTGCTCTTTAAGTATCCGCCAAGTATATAGTTGAAGAAGATGTATTTGTTTGTCTTGCCATATTCCTTACACTTAATGTTGGATTTTGATCAACTAAATTTAAAATAATATTTTCTTTATTAATTGTTCTTGTTGTTCTTGGTCTACCTGAATTTATTTTCTTTGGTCTTACATTCCCAGTTTCTCGACAACGTCGTTCAACTGCTCTAAATGTTTTTTTACTTGGTAAGTTTCTTCTAGGAAACTTTTCTGCATAACGCGTAAAAGCTGCACTAGAGTTTCCTAAACACTCGCCTAAAGTTAATAACATGTCGGTGTATTCAACATTTGAGTACATTTTGTTTAACAATATCTAATTTTACAAATAACAAGGTTTCAAAACTCTATTTATTGTTGACTTATTGTCATAACAATCAATAAATGTCAATTTTACATGGCAAACTTAGAGAAAAGCGAACTTTATCATTAGTTTATACCAGGAGCGATTATTACTTCATAATTTTCAAATCAAAATATTCCGAAAACGGTACATAATATCGAGTTTTACCAAGAGTACCTTTTTGGTGTAGAATTAAACGATGTTTATGTTCACTTAGAGTTTTGACTAATAATTCTACCCTAAAAAAAGTTATGTTGAATAATACGTTGTATGAATCGTGTAACTAGCGCCCTCTATGAGAGTTAGCTATAAAAACAAATTCATGGGATATATCAGCTTCCAAAACATATTCGTATAAAATTTCATTACAATGGTGCCAGTAGTTTCGGCAAAATCGTAAGAAATGTGTAATTTTTTATTTTCTTCAACGCCCTTTATCTTGAAAACGGATGGCGTTAGAAAAAAATTTCACTGAGCCAACCCCAATTATTTTTCTGTTTTTTACCTATCCTAGAGACGGTGTTACCTTTTTTTGAAACACCCTGTATAGGTATAGACCTAAACAAACATGTTAAATAATAAGCTTCTCAATTGAACAATACATTCCTCAATTAAACGATATAGCTACCTAAATCATTTGAATCCAATACATATCATTAAATAAAATCAATGAACAACAAATTCCACAACAGAAATATACTGTATTGTAACTCAATAAAACTTACGTTCCGCTTTATGGATTTTGACAAATTTATTATCATTTTAACGGGAATTAAATGCTTAATAAAATATTCTATAATCGTTCCATTCCTGTGGTCCTAACAGTCGCTATGTGGCGGTGACTGAACAATAGTTTTCTCTTGAACTTTTTTTTGGAATCGAATGTAATGCTATATTTTTTATTATTTACTTGAAAGAAGATTAGAAGCGACTCGTTAGGGTGGGCAAGATGAGCTGTTGCTACCCTGAGAGAATTCAAAAAGGAAAAAACTAAAAGCCAAAATTAATCTTCTTCATTTTCTATGAGATTTCTCTTTTCCCGCTGTGCGTATGAAACATAAATCATAAAACTTGTAATTGTTACATAAATATGGAATATCCCCAAAGGTGCACCATCTTGGTAACAGACAATCACGTATGGTCGCCCATGCCTACTGATAGTACAAAGACAAGCGTAACTGATATACAGTGCTATTAATAAGTTCCCTCCCCCCCCTCGTATCTTTTGAACGGTTACACTTACATTAATAAAATTTGGAGGGTGAAAATAAAGTGTTGTAAACTTCTCTACAAATGGTAACAGGTGACGTAATAGTAATAGATGACGTCACAGTGCCACTCTGGTCAATAATTTTAAATAGAACCTTATGGCAAGTGATATCTCGTTTGAAAGGTATATTGATTTTGTTTGGGTTTAAACTAATTTTGACGGATAAATTAAATAAATACCAAAATTATTGAAATCATTTTTTAAAAATTTAATTAATCAAATATCAACAATGGATTCTTATAGCAAGTGTTCGAAATGTGCTCCGTCTACTTCCTAATAGTAATACATCCTATTAGTAAACTCTTGTCGTACTCGTTCGAATGTGTCAGCTGAAATTGCATTGCATTATTCAATCATTCTTTCTTTCAAAACGCCAATGCTATCTGATGTCGTAGTATAAACCTTGGATTTCAAGTACCCCCATAGAAAAAAATCTAATGGTGTCAGATCTGGTGATCGTGGTGGCCATTCTATAGGACCTCGCCGGCCGATCCATCTACCTCGATATTCTTCATCCAGCTAACGTCTTACTGCACCATAATAATGTGCAGGAGCACCATCTTGTTGAAATGTTATTTCCAGATGGCCGAATTCATCTGAATTATCTTCCAGAATTTCAAGAATTAACGGCTCAATTGCATTTTCTAACATCTCCAGGTACACTTCACCGCTTAAATTTGAATTTAGGAAAACAGGACCAACTATGTGGTTTCCCAAAATACCTGCCCAAACATTGACTTTTTCTGGAAATTGGGTATGCTGTTCACGAAAGGTGTGAGGATTTGTGCCACTCCAATACCGTACATTTTGTGTATTCACATTTCCATTGAGGCAAAAAGTACTTTCGTCGCTAAAACAAATTGTTTTTGTGTAATGTGGGTTTTGACTAATTTTATTTGTCATACATACACAGAATTCGAGTCTTCTGTCGGGGTCGTCATCCGAAAGGTGGTGCACCATTTTTAACTTGTATGGATGAAATTTATGTTTAGCCAACACTCTCCATACTGTACTTTTACTTACTTCACAGATAGACGCAACTTTAGTTGAAGAGGAAGTAGGGTTTCAGCAACTATATCATTTTTTTATCATCACTAAAAATGTTGGTCGACCAGATCGTTTGGCATCTTGAACACTACCTGTTGCTTCAAACTTGTGAAGAAGCTCCCTCAAATAAGTTCTCGAGATAGGCGATCTGGGTATCTCACATTAAATAAACGTTCCGCTTTATGGAGATTCTTTCTAGATTCACCAATTATTAAGATAGCTGCTACTTTGTCGGTTTGAGTACGTACCATTTTGCCTATGTAAACTCTTAAACGTCTCGTTAAACAATAATAAAATTGAATATTTAAGCTATTTAGAAAAAGTTTTTAAATTGAAAACGTCAATTTTTTTGACAACTAACCAGAGGCGGACTGAAAAATCTTCAATATTTAAATGTGAAATAATAATTTTGGTATTTATTTAATTTATCCGTCAAAATTAGTTTAAACCCAAACAAAATTAATATGGCTATGTAGCCAATGTCAATGCCTTTCAAACGAGATATCACTTGCCATAAAGTGCTATTTAAAATTATTGGCCAGAGTGGCACTGTGACGTCATCTATTACTATTACGTCACCTGTTACCATTCGTAGAGAAGTTTACAACACTTTATTTTCACCCTCCAAATTTTATTAATGTAAGTGTAGCCGTTCAAAAGATACGAGGGGGGGAGGGGACTTTTGAATAGCACTGTATATCTAATGAGAAAGACAAAGAGCGTGTGTGAACCGCTCGTACTTTGCTCACTGATGATTCCGATAACCAAGAGGCAAGCCCTTCTTGCGCTCGAAAAATTCAGTTTGTTTACATTCATGAAACAAACTAGCGATTGTCGATGAAATAAAAGCACCGCTAGTTAGTTTTTTTTTGTTTTCCTTCAAAACGTTTGGAAATTGATGTGAAGGCGGGTACTGACTAGAGCATTTTCACTCGCACGAATTGCGTACGCACACAAAAGCAAATATATTGTTCGCGAAAATTATTTTTAGCATAAAATTAGTGCGCGTTAAATTGTCGTTCCAGTGATATTGTTGAAGACAAACAACAAAACACAACGACAACTACGTCCACACTGAGCATGTTATGCGTACGAAAACCTTTTGATCTTCTCGAAAGACCGACAGCCGCCGGATCGTGTTTGAGCGCGCAAAATTGCTACGCGTACGCATGTGCGTGGCGTCCTTATCTGATCATTTTTACGCGTAAGTCGTTCGTGCGAGTGAAAATGCTCTAGTCAGTACCCGCCTTAAGATGTAAGCTCTTTTGAATACTTGGAACATACTTGAACATTGAACAATATCTACTTTTACAGGCATAACGAATATATTGAATCCTTTATAATTATTATGATGGATTTTACGAGGGATTTTATCACAAAACCTATACGCCTGAACTCGGTATCTCATTGAATATGACTACCACTGAAATTAATTTTATCTCGGTAAACTTTTTTAATTAACAGAATAACTTTGCAGACAAAATTTGTAGATAAATGCATCTGCTACAAATTTTGATTTGGAATTTTTTTTGTAAATTTATTATTTGAACAATTAGAGCGGAAGAACAAATACAAACATTTCCACTCGACGATTTTCCGGAAAATCGCATGCCTAACATCGTAAAGTTTTTCTCACAACCCTTTTAAATAGTCAATTTTGAATTTTCAAGTTTTTTGTATTTTTTATGAGGTTTTATGTGAACGTTGACTAGGCTAATAATGGGATGAAAATATTTATACAGGGTGTACCAATCTTACGACAAACTTCGGTATATGGGTTATTTTAAGAGATATCAAAAAATGTTATTAACAAAAATAGTAGATGTGATGAAGGTCCATAATTTGAAATATATCGAACTATACATAGTGCTGCATAACTCCGTTACAAACCAAACATATGATTTTTCAAATGGGAACCCCTGTATATTATACCGAATTCGGATTGATTACATTTTTTTGAAGCTTTTGATATAAGGTTTTGCCACGTTATCCAGAGTCCTTCAAAAGATATGGACACGTTTATGTGAAAATCGTAGGTAAATCAACGCTCTGTAGCTTGTTGTACGTTAAAGAAAAAAAAATGTATTTTGCCAAACAGAGTTTTGTAATATGATGCAATATCTCCGTATCCTATTAAATTTCAATTATATTATTTCTTGTATACAGGGTGAACGGAAACTCGAACCTGTCATTTTCTTTCTTATTTCAAATGGAACACCCAGTATTCGATTATGTAACTTTAATTTTTGTCAAGCATTCCCTATACCCAAAGTTTATAAAAACACAGTTATTTTGTAATATTTATTGTAAAATATAACTACTGAACTATTATGTTGAAGCATTAAACGTTGTATGTAACAAAAAACCTAATTAATGATAAAGTTTAATGAATAATTCATTTAAAACAAAACTAGCTACCAAAAGTATATTCCTAACCGCAATATTAAGCTGAAGGTTCAAAGTGTTCACCGTTAACATCAATGCAATGCTGTAAGAGGGGGCCCAACTGATTGGCCAGCTCGGTTACCCGATTTAACAATAGTATATTTATTTTCTTCGGGTCTTCGGACATGAAAGAGATAATTAGTGCGGCATTTCGATCTGCTAACGTTAATATGCTGAGAAATGTTAGTCAATCATTTGAACTATTCTGCAGCATTGCATTGATGTTAACGGCGAACATTTTGAACCTTTTGTTTAATTTTACGGTTGGGATTATACTTTTGGTGACTAGATTTGTTTACAATAAATTGTTCATTGAAATTTATTATGAATTAGGATTTTTTGTTACATACAACGTTTAATGCTTTCACATAATAGGTCAGTAGTTATATTTATTATTTATTATTATTTTTTTAAGCCCCTCACAAAAAACATCGAAATAGGTACAAAATTATGATTTCTGATATCCAAAAACCCCCAACATCAAATTTTTGTGCATATACGTCAAAAAGCGTTGAAGTTATTAATTGTAAAAAACAGAAATTAAAATTCCATGTTCAACACCCTGTATCTCTCTTAATATCAACAGTTTATAATATTTCAAAGTGACGATTGTACTAGGTATACTTCTACGTACAATTACTTGAGGACCACCCTGTATATTGCATTGGTAATTTCGTTTACAAAAAGAAAATCGATCCTTCATTTTTATTTTAATCTTGAAAAGTTTTAATTTTATATCTACTGTTAAAAAGTTAGAGATTTTAAATTTAGTTTTTTAATTTGATTACTTTTGGCGCATTGAAGTACATAAATTTTTGTTCTAAACAAGTAACATTAACTTTACGTTCAAATGAATTACGATATTTATCCGCAATGCCGATGTCGAATTTGCAGGATAAAAGAACCAGGCATCTTTCTACAGTATTGATACTCTGATAAAAAATGTTCATGTGTTTCAATCAAAACTTCTCTATACAGGGTGTCCCAGGAGTTCGTACCAAAAACTTGGGAGGTGACTAAAAATAATGATTGTATTTTATATAAAATTTTTTCTTTACGCCCTTCGTTAACGAACTATAGGGCTCTAGAGTTGGGAATGAAAAATGGTTTTTTATTTACAATTATCAAATGGCTGATTGGAAATTGGTAATATTTTAACCGTTAATAAACACCATAATTGCACACTTTGCGTGATATACAATAAGCATCCAAATACGCATCCTGTATTATTAGCAAATTATTAATAAATTGGTGCAGTCTACATTTATAAATATAAACTTTTACTTTGTTTAACTATAAAGAACTTAATTGAAAATGAACATTACTTTAATAGAAGTAAAAATATCAACAAAACCCTGAAAAATGAATAACTATACATTACATTATAGTCTGTACAGAAAGTACGAGGAGTAATAAATCATTCATTTAAGTAGATTTCATAGACGTACCAAAATATATTTTAAGAGGGTATACTGTAAGGTACATTTTGTATTGAACGAATGAGTTGCAGCTATGCTAAAGAATATACGATTTAGGTCAGAGGTAACGGGATGTACAAATTTTAATAAAAAAAAGTGATAGAGGTACATAAATTTTAGTAAGTTTGATAAAGAAAGGCAACACAGTTTATTCATAATAGAAAACAAACCAATCTGTAACAATAATTATTTTATATATTTTTGTATATATGTGTGTATAAATGCTGGATATACAGTTTCCAAATCTTGGCAAGATGAAAACATTAAAAGCGGAAGGCAGGCATTCGTGGAAGGTTTGTCGTTAGGTTTGCAGCCACCATCTGGAAAAGGAAAAAGACTTATCATTGTCCATGTTGGAAGTTCTGAAGGTTTTGTTGATGGTGGATTATTAACTTTTATGTCAAAACGCACGGGGGACTATCACGAAGATATGAATGGGGATGTCTTCGAGGAATGGTTTGGTCAAATGTTGGATCTGATTCCAAAAGGGGCTGTTATTGTTATGGACAACGCAAGTTACCATTCACGGTTACGAGAAGCATTGCCCACAAGTCGTTGGCGTAAAGCAGAGCTTTTGGAGTGGCTTATTTCGAAAAATATTAAGTTTCCAAAAGATCCACTAAGGAAAGAACTTTACAGAATTGCAAAAATGAACAAGAATAAATACAAAACCTACATTGTAGACGAAATGGCTTCTTCTCGTGGTATATCAGTTCTTCGACTTCCCCCTTATCATTGTGAACTTAATCCCATAGAATTAATATGGGCTCAGGTAAAGGGGGAAGTTGGAAAAAAATACTACTTTTAAAATAAACGATGTTGTGAAATTGTTTGAGAGTGCTGTAAGTCATGTTAGTAAGGAAAATTGGACAAACTGTATCGAGCATGTTATCAAAGTAGAGGCAAATATGTTGAAAATTGACAATATTTGTGATGATTTAATCGACCCTATTATTATTAATGTCAACAACGATTCTTCCTCTTCCAAGTCGGATATAGAATAAAATGTAAGTAATAAATGTATTCCAATAATTATTTCTTTTCATTTTTTATTATATTATAATTTAAAACGTATTTTTTTCCCAAAATACACACCACTGCATTGCGTTATTGCTTATCTGCTAATCCTTTAACAATGAAGAAACCCTAAATTTTGCTACAACTGAAACAAATAGGGGTCGATCTACCTGGTTTTTAGATTTACGGAAGAAATGTAATTTAAAGTACAAGACAGACCCGGTTAGTCTTGGTCTTGGTCTTCTTCTTGCATACAAGGTCTTGGTCTTGCAGTCAAATAAGCGGTCTTGGTCTTGCAGGGTCCAGTCTTGGTCTTGGTCTTGCACCAAGACTCTTGCAAGTCTTGCACTTTTTTTGAAGATTTTTCTGTCCATTTTTACAAAAAAATTAATAAGAAAAAATAGTTTCTAAAATCATTAGAAGTAAAGAAAGGGACAGTCTTTCTCATTATAAAAATTTTGTTTTTTTATATTTAATTGTAGGGATAAATCAAGTATAAAAATTTTTTTATTCATTTTGACAATTTTTTCAGAATATAGTTTTATAATGTATCAATGATGTAAAGACGTAAAAATATAACAATTTATAATCTTATTTATAAGTTTGAAAAAATGTATGTATGTTAAAGTCACTGAATTTTAAGTCTCTCTATAAAAAATTATTCTTTGCAGGCTATTAGCTGGGATTTGAAATAAACCAAAATTATTTTTAGTGTTGTTGATTAAAAAAAATAGGTGTACAGTGAAACATAAAATTGCCCGTATCTCTTAAACCGTTAATGTTATCGAGATGTCAGAAGAGGACTTGATATCTACCTATCTATCTACCATTTAACTTAGTCGGTATCTGAGTTCACAAGTATGTTGTAGACTTGTATATCACGCCAAAAAGTGTGCAATTATGGTGTTTATTAACGGTTGAAATATTACCAATTTCCAATCAGCCATTTATTGATTGTAAATAAAAAACCATTTTTCATTCCCAATTTTAGAGCCCTATAGTTCGTTAACGAAGGGCGTAAAGAAAAATTTTTATATAAAATGCCATCATTATTTTTAGTCTTTCTATCACCTCCCAGGTTTTTGGTACGAACTCCTGGGACACCCTGTATATGGGGTGTCAAAAATATACGTTTTTCCACTACTAGCTGTAAAGTTGTTACTTCTTCTAGCCAACTGAGAAGTTAAATTAGCGGTTAATAACTTTTTCTATTATTAACCTAGGTCAATAATGGACAAATTGAAATATTTTGAGAATTCAGGGATAGTAGTTCAGAGATCAGAGATAGTTACAATCTTTTTCATGTAAAATTCAGGATATCTGCAGTAATTCGTTTTTACAAGTGTTTAAGAAATTCAGAAATTCATTTAAGAACGTGGTTCATAAAAAAATATCCTGTATTTTACTATAAAAAAACAAAAGAAGCAATGAAGAAATGTGATATCATATTATTAAGGAAATCTTATTTATTTCCTCATCAAAGAAAATCAAAGAAATAAAAAACAATATCTAAGTAACAAAAACTAAATTTTATTTTACTACTTATTTCAATCACAGAAGGCGATAAAGAAAATGTAATGAAAAAAAATGTAATCCGGAAATATAATATTCTAAATTGGTATTTAGATTGAATTAATTAGTTAACTAGATATACATATTTTAAAGACTTCAACTATATACATGTGAACCTTTTATCAACTGTATAAGAAAAACTAGGAAAAGAAAAAGAACAAGATAAAAAAATATCATTGTATGTGTGTATCTGGCGCTTATCACTAGAAGGGAAAACTATAAAAGCAAAAATTAAAAACGAAAAGCATATACGTAAATGCAACTTACCATTCACATTGAATGAACTTTAGGAAAGATAAAGTTTGAGGTAAATTTCTCAAAATAAATTTTAAATGAACCTTATTGGTACATGGTTCACAGGAGAAAGAAAGCTTATTCTTACTACTCGCTATTAAATTGTTGAACTATGCGATGAGCAATCGACATACGTTACATATTTCTTTCCTGTTCACATGCTCCGCTTCAAGAAAGAATTTACATATTAATAGTGTGTTCTTAATTTCTATCTCTCTATAAGAAAGAAGAATTGAAATATTTGACCAATATCAGTGTATACTGATCCTCACCAACGGAGATTATCCGTCGCACATTAAATGTAAAAATTTTGCCTTTTAGCGGTGAACGGTGCTACAGGTTTTCGACGAGAATCACATGTTGATAAGGAAAAAGGACTGGCTACTTGCCGTCCGGTAGATATTTAAATATTCCAATGATAGTGGTCAAATATAACGTTACATCTTCTCCACCTTGGTGTATAATATATAATTTCTGTGGGATTCTCATAACATTTTGTATATAATAACCAATATGGAGAGCAGAATATGCTTTATTGTCGTAAGTAATATCATAAGGGCATGTAATTTTCCAAAAAAAAAAATGAAAAAAAATACTGCTAAGTAATATACAAGAAGCGAAGACGAGTGTATGTCCCAAACTGACTAGATATATATATGAAATAATTCATTTCCATTTTTTCGTTATTCAATTTCCCAGTTTTTTTTACTTTGTACTATCGACATTTCTATATTGTTTTGTCTTCCATTATTTGCAGGTTTCGTCTTCATCTTATTCCGTTCGATACCGTGTGTCTACGTATTGGAGTCTAATA
This sequence comes from Galerucella calmariensis, assembly GCA_910591675.1. Lineage (NCBI taxonomy): Eukaryota > Metazoa > Arthropoda > Insecta > Coleoptera > Chrysomelidae > Galerucella > Galerucella calmariensis. The sequence goes on from CAJUYG010001438.1 coordinate 33,959, forward strand.
AAATATCTCGGAATCACATACTTGCTTCTATTTGAAAATAAATGGATACGAAAACCACGGAAATATGCAATATCTTTCGTGAAATTAAATTTTATTGCAGATACATCTTATTCTTTTATGTATGTTATGTCTTGAGGGATATAATCTAAAAAGTGGATTAGAAAAAATATTTTGGAGTACACATTCCTCTTAAAACTAAAATCGGAAAAAGGAAACGATTGTCCTTGTCATTAAATAGAATGATATTTAAAAATGAGATAAATTGGTAAAACGACGACTTTCACATCAACTGGAAAAAAAAGAAAAAGGCAGTCATAGGAAGTATCGACAGAAGTGAAAACATAAATAAATGAACTCCCTTTCAAAAAATATATCGTACGCCTATGACAAATATGAATTATTTCGAATGAAACCTGTTTTTTTTCTACTTTCATGTGAAATGGAAATGCGATCCTCTTCAAATTGCCCTACTGATGATATAAATGCATATTGCCATGGGGCAACTCGGTGCCATATTGTTAAACCGAAATTGTTTAAAAAATTGCAAGGAATTGTTATTTTTCAACCGGACCAATTTTTTTTATATTCTTTATTGGAATACCAATAAAAAAGGTCCTATGACTTTTCATGATAAAGTTGATATTTCCAAAGATATGAATTTTTTAAGGTTCGAAAAATCTCGAATTTGGGTACTTTTGACCCATGAAAAATACAGGGTGTTTTCAAATGACACCTACAACGCTTGCATGTAGATACCTCTCGTAAAATTGGACAAAATGATATAAAGATTAAGGGGTCCAGCCACTTTACTTTTCGAATTACAGGGTGTTCAAGTTTTGAAAAATTGAATGTTTTAATTGGATAACTTTGGAATGGATGAATGAATTGATTTGACATTTGGCAGGTTATTTTTAAATGTAGAATTTCTTACCAAGCTGGTTTTTTGGAGCACCCTGTATAAGCACAAATAATTTTATAAGAGGCACCTCTTACCCATTGAAAAGCTTCGTCAAAACCTAGACTAGAAATAGAATCTGAAAATTTAAAAATATGCAAGGTGTTCTATTGAAAAATTGTAAATTTCTTGCCAAGCTGGTTTTTTGGAGCACCCTGTATAAACACAAATGATTTTATAAGAGGCACCTCTTACCCATTGAAAAGCTTCGTCAAAAGTTTTCTGCTATCCATATTGACCTTTGTCGCTCTAATGGGCCACCCTGTACTAAATACCAAGTGAAGTTTCAACGCATTTATGGCCCTCTCATCACGTCCCGTCTCGCGGCAACACTATTTGTTTCGTACATGAATTTTTATGAAATCCATTCCATGTACTTAGAAAATTTCCGGCAAAAATTCAAGCACTAGTGACAATTTCATCGTATTCTCAAGTGAATGGAAATTTTTACCAATAAATTAACTCCCTTCAAACATTGAATGGTACACATATGATATGCAGTGACGGTTAGGCGGCGACCAATCCATAAGTTTGGCACCATACCAAAAGTCACATAACCTGTTCAAGTAATTCTATTCGAGGTATAGTCAAAAGCGCGTTCAAAGGTCACTAACCATATGTATCAAATCAGAAGACACAGAGGTTACCAAAATGTGAGATTACAAATATACCCGGAGAAAATAATGGTGGTTGATATTTCCTGCACACTGGTTGACGAATTTCCACTTTTTCATTCATTCTCGAAATAATCTAACCATTTTTTTTGCTTGAGGATGCAAAATACCGGAAAATTGCTTCTTGTTGCTTATTGCTTATATTCTTCTTATTGCGTGAATTATCCCCATGTATATTATCCATTAAAGGAAAGAAGAAGAACCATCCTAATTTCAATCGATGGTAGATATTAATACCATTTTATATAAAAAAATATTCTATTATACATATATCAATGTGTATTGTGTTTTAAATCTATCCTCGCTCGTTTTACTCACTTATATTAATCCACGCCATTAAAACATGACAAATTCGCTCGACTTAAACAACAGGATACAATACCAGCATTCACGCTGTTCAATGGCCGTACACGGGATTTCGACAAAATCCACTGGAATCGACGTTTTGTTATTTTGTTAGTTCTCTATTCTCGCTATTTTATTGACAGTTATTTGAGCACTTAATTATCCTTTTTTTCAACTGTTATATGGAACTTTTGTGAAGTCAGTTGGTTTTTTTGATTTATTTTTTGTGGGTTATTAATTTTGATTTTCTCATTGGAATGCTAGTATTTTTACAGCTCTTACAGCCGGGTAAGGGGACGTCCATTAATTACGTGAGGTATTTTTGAGCATCTTTTGAAAGTTGTCGTTCACTTTCGGGATAGGCGTGCGCATTAATTGATAGAAAATATTTATAGAACCAGTCCTATTTTCTATCAATTAAATGACAACTTGGGGCAAATAAATAGGGTAAACTTTATTTTAAGGTTATTGATTTTTTTATTTTTCATGATGGGGTGACACTGGTTCTGCTACATAACCAACGTTTATTCAAAGATTATATATTATATCGTTTATTGAGGGGTGAGAATGTTGTGTATGTGAAAGTTTTTCGTTTGAGCTATTTTAAATATCAAAAATGTCGTGGTCTCATGATCAAGTTGTTACGAGTTAAAAGAGTAGCTTACCTTAACCTGATGGATCATGCAATAAGGAGTAAAATATTCAAGTGAAACAAATAAATTTATTATGATACTTCTGTCTTACAGTTTCGTACAAATTGATTTAAAAACTAACTCTTGTATTCCATAGAATTTGATCTTCAATATTCAACTTTACTCTTCATCACTGAACGTAGAACCTACAACAGAAAAAATAGTATTAAGAAAATTGACTCTCAGAAATAATAAACAAAACAGTTAATTTACGTCAAAAATCCAAGGCTAAATTCCTTCCTCTTTTCTTCTTGATTTTATTGTCAAATTGGCCTTATCCTTTATAAGCAAACATTTATTCAAATTAACTTCCAAGGTTAAAACTGCTAAGTGGTTTACCAAAAAAAGGGGATCTCCTTTTTTGATTCCTTTTGAGAATAACGTGGCACTTGCTGAAACGTTAATCTCATTTTGTGGATTTGATGCAAAAATTTTAGAAATATTCAAGGATTTTCTTAATGTACTTATGTACCACTAAATAAGTACCATATATATGTGGATATATAAATCTTTGATATCCTCTGGAATTTGTTTATGAACATAAACTTTGGTTAACCCAAAGCTACTTTAAGGCCACATGTCAACTTAGGTAAGTTTAAAATTAAATGAGATAATTTATACCCTTCACTTTATATTTTCACGATACGTGGTAACATACTAAGGTAAATGTTTGTCTTTTACGCCTTCTTCTTTTTCCTCTTTTATTATTTAGAACTTCACTTGTGTTCCGATTTCACTATGGTTCATATTTGTTAACCGCTGGGACACACCTTAGGGACAATACATCTTTCCTGTTCTTCCATGCCTTCTGATTAGTGACACTATCTGAGCCAAGAAGTAAGTCTGGATTTTGGACGTAAAACCTGGTTGCGGATTAGTGTGATAGGAGTAGTACCTACTTCCCTTAGTGGATCACAACAACCCATTCCATCACTCTCAAACATTTACAGATAAGCGATAGATATAGGATCTTCATTTGAACAATTATTATAATAACAATTTTATTGCTTCTTTATCTTTTTTTCTTTCAATCGGAAATACATATCCAAACCTCAGGAAAGTATGGTGAAATAATCTAAAAGAAAATAGTATATGTTAAATAACAAATAGTTGATCATAATTTCATAATTCAACAGAATAATATTTATATAGGTAATTCATAATAAGAATAATAATAATAACATAGCATAATTATAACTAAACTTACTTGTTAACTAACCATTTGAACTTGTAAACCTTAATTATATATACGTATATATTTTGGAAGGGACTCTTTTGATCATGGTTTATTTCTTATAACTATGAGTTTTTAAGGTAGACACTATCATTTAGTTGTATCATTTTCTTTCCACCATAACATCTAAATAAAGAGATATTTGAGAAAGAACCTGCACAGTTTGCTTATTCGAAGCATTCCGAACCCACTACATAATATCTCACCATGACCAGGGAATGGGAATGAGAAAAGAAGGTAACAAAGTACCTACTTCGACTTATTGAACTATATAAAGAAAGACCTTGCGTTTACCTAGTTAAAAGTTCTCAATATACCTAAAAATAAGCACTTGAGGGCTTCTCTTTCTTATATAATTCCTAACTACTACTATATTAATAAGAGTTGCTGCTGCTAACAATAAAAATTCTGTGTCCATTGTTGTCTGATACATACCTATTTAAATTAAAAAATTCAAATTCTTTGCTAAAATCTGAAAAGTGACAAGTTACTAACAAAATCATACTGCTCAGTGCGCATAATCACAACCTAAATAAGTGACTAAAACATGGTGTGTTGCAAACACATTTTTTTCTTGTCAATATTTCAGTGTCCTAAGTTTAGGATCCTAAAAAATTGACTAAAACTTGTACTAAATCATTGATAATTACAAACGGGCATAATAAACGAACGGAATTCAGTCACTACGAGCTGCATACTAGCAGCCAAAAGTGAATAATCAAAAGCACCTATAGTGTGCGTTTGTGACGTATATCCGGGTTTTGGGTATATTGTTTATTTTATTTGCTATTTTGACATACAGCTAACCTTAACTTTGATAAATAAAATCATCAGGATCGTATTCATCCAAATTCGAGAATACAATGAAATTAATAATTACCAGCTTCTTATTCTAACTGAAAATATTTGAGAACATTCAAAATGATGATGTTTTTCCGTGTATCTAGGCATATTTTTGTATTATTTGGATAAGGCCCGGTCTTTTCAAGTACGAATAAAATGACCAATAACTAACTGGAAAATAAATTTATTAGGAAGTCTTATTCAACAAATAAAGTGTAAATGTCTTTCAAACTGACTTTAACCATTGATTTATTACTCGGTGAATTAAGATAACAAAAATAATTATTTCAACGTTGGCTGCAATGAAATTACAATAACTAACTTCATAATATGTGTAGAGAAAGATGGTTTTATGCACACTGTGTATATAATGGAAAATGATAGACAATGAGCTCATTTACATATTTTTATTTATTTTATTATTGGGAAGAGCACATCATCTTGAGGCTCTGTGCAAAAAATTAGACGTCAGCGAAACTCCTAAGTCGCCTAATAAAATTATAAACATTAAACAGCGCTCCTCTCCGAATTTCAGGCGTGACGTCATCCCATATGAATTCTCTCGTTCAGAGAGCGGATACCGCGCCGATCGGTTCTCGGTTAGATGACTACTTAGCTAGTGACAGAATTTTGCTAGCTTATATGCTTATTATTTATTATACTTTTTAGCAAACTCTAAACAGTGTTATGTTTGTGAAATGAGAACGTTTAGAATAGTAGTTTGTGCAACTAGTGTGGATATGATGGCCATATCGCACGAGGACGAAGTTTGAGCACGACGCTGTAGGCGGAGTGCTCAATCGTTCGAGTGCGATATGGACAATCCACACGAGTCGAACAGTATATTTTTTCTACGACCCATTCAAGAAGAAATCTAGAAAATAAACATTTGAATAAACTGTAAAATAAATATCACTTGAAATTGAAAATTTTCAACAATTTTATTCATAATAGTACCAATTCAATTTTATGTTTTCACTAATTTTTTGTGATAAATGTACAGTTCTTAAATGTACAATTTTTATAACATTACGGTTTCCCTTTTTAAATATGCGATGCTGTTATAAATATATGTTGCCCGTCGGACTCCCGCACGAAGGGTACAGTATCTTTATTTATAAGAATGAATATTCTGCTAAATATTTCAAGCGTCTGCCTGTTGTAGTTATCAATATTGAGCAGAATAATTATTTTAAAATAAAATTAACAATTGAAAAAAAAATTTCTTTATTCGGAATTGAACCCGGGTCTACCGCATGAGAGTCTGGTGTGTTGACCACTCGGCTACAGAGACTTATTATCGGCGAACCTCAGAAGTAGTACATACTGTCATAAGAACTAACGTCAATCGGTAGGCCCTTAAATACCCATTTTATTCTGTTTTTAGTATTTGTTATTAATTTATAAAGTTTATTTCATTCAAGTTTATTTTTATAAGTAAATATTCTTGATCCAGTACTTCTGGGAGAGACTTCTTTTGACAAGTTATTTTGACGTTTCTTTAAATTGAAAAAAAGATGAGTGACGAGTACTAAACGCGAATGCTGATTGGTGGTTTTCATATACGTTCTAGGATGTATATGAAATCATATACGTTCAGTTAACCGATATGGCCTACATTTCCATTCTCTAAACTGTGCAGGAAATGGATAATATACATGTGGGTGTAGAAAAATAATTTAAACTATTCGACACAATGGACGAGAACCAGAGTAAAAAAAGCTATAAATATTGTGTGGTTCCAGAATGTAAAAGTACTACGATTAAAACATCTAACAAAACTTTTATTTCTATTAATAAGGATGCAAAAAAAACGGAAGCAATGGCAGAAAAGCATGAAAAGACTCAAAGCAGTCACTGATAAGTCAACATACTTTGTTTGTGTATTTTTAGGATTTTATTTTTCTTCAAAAAGAATCGTTATAAATTACCTTATAAAATACGTTGTGAATCCATATTGAGAGGGTTATTGAAAACCACACGCTTGTATTAATCTAATTTTTTTTAAATACGTAGATGATATTGTTCTTATAGCTTGTGGTGTTATTAATGTTCACAATTATTTAATAAAATAATGGATCAGTTCTTCACAAATTAAATTTTATTAAATAGGTACTGCTTTTTTTCCAAAAAACAGGTAATCTTTTTCAGTAAATCATCAACAAAACTGGCGTATATATTATGTTTTAAAAGAAATTATTCTATTTCATTCAAAGTCCGGATCAGCTCTAACAAATATCGCTTTTTACCTCGCTTTTTACTATGTGCATTTGAATCTGATGTAAACATTTGAAATTAATATTACCTGCTTCATCAAAATAAGTTTTTCTTGTTCTTTTCAACATTAGTGATTTAATTTCCACTACACATTCATCATAAATAGCATTTGGAGAAGCTCCTTTAATTGGGCAGTCTGCAGTTAATAAAATTGCAATTTGTTACTGAGTAACCTATAGCGTTATCTCCGTAACTTTGTCCACCAGACTAGGAATAAAATAAAACATCTGGAATCACCCTGTATATCATTTGAGAGAGCATTTATTTATGAAAATATTGACATTTTTAATCATTCTTGCCGGGAAACAGCCAAAAACGATGTGTCACATAGTATAAAATTATAATTTAATAAACTCGTGTTTTTGATTAAAAAGCTCCATAATCATTAGCAAGTCCACTTCTGGAAAATTTAATGAGTCTGCTTTTTAAAAATTAGGTCCACACATTTTATTTTATTCACACAAAATTTTGCGAGTAATTCAAAATAAATAAATTCTACGCGAGGCACGTTACAGTCAGAAGCGTAATGTTTGTGCACATTAAATTTCATAAGCGGTGACGTCACAGTCATAGTCTTCTCCCCGCTACGGTATGCTTGTTTAATTGGTTATATTAGGAGAACGACATATTCTATTGACATGAAATTTTCAGAATCATATTTTTATCCTTAGTACTTTGTTTTACGACAGTTAAAAGTGATTTAAAAATTTTAGTAAACGAGCCCTCGCGGACGCGCTTAGTTGCAAAATAGATTTTAGGTTAGCTGTCACCTGCTTGACAGCACTAAATTCAGGATTTCATGTAAATATTTAAATAATTGCTGAAATTGTCTATTACCAACGAAAGTAATCTCTCATCCAATAAGTTAATTTCTTTAGATAAATAATCGAAAACGGCGTAAGAATTCTTTATCATCCCATCTTTCAAAGTGGTCAATACGTTCTCTAACGGTATATGGGTGACGTTCTGAGTTTACAAAATTTACAATTTCTTGTATCTCCTGATCTTCGAGTTCCACAAAAGCATTAAAAATATCCATTTAAAAAAAATGTGACAGTTTTTATTTAAACTAGGCTAGAATCGCCAACAGTCGGTTGTTATTCACAACCCGAACAATTTTATTCCGAACTTATACCTCCTAATAACTTAACTGTAGAATAATGCTATATATTCTACGAATATAAATTATCCAATAATGGAAAGACGTTCCTAGTGCTTATTTGATGAATATATATTGTTCACAACTTTATTCAGACTTGGAAAGACCGGGCCTTAATATAAGAATAAGATTAATATTCACTTTTCATAAATAATAATTGACTGTAAACAACAAAGTACAGACCTGACGAGAATTGTGAGTGGGACATTAGAAAAAGACCCAAGACACATTGCCGCTACGAAACGTACGTCTGCATCCTATTTTTAATGTGTAATTTCTCTCGATTGATAGGTCGCGCGTGCGCGTAATCTAAACATCAACTAGTCAAATTTTTCAAGTCAATGATTAGGGTTAACGTTTGTGATACATTTGAACGATTAATTATTGTGATATTTTGATTTGGATTAATCACAGACCTGCCTTTTTCCCATTTCTTCCAACGTAATGTGTGAGAAATATATTAACAATCGATGACGCACACCAAGAAGGGTATTGTATGAACTTTACTTGTTCTCCATCTATGCCAATTTTTATAGACATGGTGTGAGTAGTTAAACAATATACAGAGTCGAAAGTCTAACTGGAACAAAATTCCTGAAACACGTCAATTTTTATTTTCAATGGGGCATATAACAAAGATTTGTTTATTGCAGATACAATTTGTTACTTTTTATAAGCAATGTGTCGAAAAAAAATTTAATAAGGAAGTTTTATTCAATCTATATTGGAATGTTAATTTATTTTAAAACAACTTGTGAACAGTCTTACAGGAACACAACACATTTGACGGTAAAATTTATATAAAATCATCTTCAGTTATGAAAAAATAAATCCAAAAACTTCTAATTATATACTTTCGTCCAAGAAAAATGAAAATATTTTCATTATTTGATTATATCTGCTTGGAATTATAAATTAAACATCGCATTATGCAATTTCTGAGAAAAAATGGGCTGTTCGCTTACATCTGCGATTCATCTCGGATAAAAACGATGATTTTTAATTCTGCCTAAATAGCACAACATCTGCCGGAATTGAATTACAAAAAGGATAAATGTATCAGGGTTGTGCCGCTGAAATAGCTAATTGCACTTGAATTTACTGTTATGAAAGCTCGTTTTTCCAACATCCCGATGTAATGAATGAAATAAAGCCGCGTTCAAATTACATTTTTATTTGTGTTGGTCAAAGAAAGAGTGACTTATATCATCAGGAATTACGAATTTAACGAATTACGGTTTACAAAAATCACTTTTGTATTTTATTATCCGGGGGTTTTGATAAATAGAGGTGAGTGGCTATAATATAGAAAGTACGTATTAACCGAAAGGAAAATTTTAAAATAGTTTGGTAACAACTCGAAACTATTTTTAGTCCTCTTGATATTCTTTGCTTTGTAGACATTTCACACAGTTATTGTCTTAATGTATATTTCCACCTCTAAGCACTAGAAAATTTCTCTTGGTCCCTGAAGATGTTAATTTTCTTAATCACGTAGAAGCATTTACTGCAAGCACCAAACGTGAAGGAAGGTCCACCCCCATGTGCACAAACTCATTTTCAATGTTACCTTCCACTACGGCTCCTGCCAGACATATGAATAACTGATATTACCGAATATGAGTGTCTGGTTAGGTATTAGACGGATTATTTACGACTTTCTTAAGACGGAAGGGTGTCGTATTACTGTAAAAAAGTTATAACACAAAATTAGTCAAGTTTTGGGAATTGTGGCTTCCGGAACATCTCTCCGCAGAATTTTAAAGAAAATAGGTTTCAAATGCAGAAGGACTGAAAATATTAGAAAAAATTTTCATAAAGAAGATGGATATCAGAGCATTGAGGTATTTACAATTAAAAATGAAGAAATTTTGTATTCAGATAGTGACGGAATGAAGTTTATTATTAATAAGTGTATCATTATGTAACATTTTAATGAACTGTACTACTACCTATAATACTGAATAAAATATGTATAGAAATTACAAAGAAATCATGTTCCATTTGCTACCCTAATTAAAACTAATACAGGTACGACACTGACCGGCAAGGGGCCTATCGTAATCCAATAGTAATTTAGTTGGGATAGTCTATACATGCGCAATCGCTCGCCGTCACGTTTGGAGCTTGCAGTATCAACGTTGTCCTCTCGAAACATTTCTTTTCCTAACAATTTTTAATCGTTTAAGGCCCGCTTTATCAATAGCCAATATTATCCATCAGTTAAGTATCCGTCGGATAAAAGTAACTAGCAGATAAAGTTCCAGTTTGTTCGGAAGCGGTTAATCAACTCGTTTTTATTCACTAGTTTGTTAACTGTCAGATAATAAAAGTTGGCAATGCTGACGAATGAATGTAAGCAATCTCATTGGTTGTTACAAGAACAAGGTCATGTCACATCAATTGATATTTTTGTTAAATTAATGGTGGATGTTCATCCAAAGGTTTATGTGTTTTTATTTTTCTTTCTTGAAGAGTTTTTGGTTGTTGATAAATATGAATATTCTGAATGATTATATTCTGAATAGCGACGAGGACGAGGATATTGTGCAAGTTCTTGAGTACTGAAGAAGGCTTTATACAGTTAGGGAAAGAGTGGACAACTTCCAAGCTGCCCCATCCGTTTTTTATTTTCAGTTACATTTTTATGTTCACTTGCAATTTTTAGAGGCAAATTTCTCTAATCTGCTGTGAAATTGCATCCTCTCTTTCTAGTAGTACTAGTACTTTCAATTTTTTACTTTGCTCAAAACCCAGAGAGAGAGATGGGCGAGGAGATGGGTGGGCATACCCATTTAAATGCCCATTGTCTTATGTCGACTCCGTTCGGGCTGCTTCGCGAAATTTGTCAACAGGGTTGTCAATTTGCATAATATTTCCTTCAATTTACGATCATAGGTCAAATATTTTATAAGCATTTTTTTTAAGTGTGATAGTTATACAGATAAAAATATTCGATAATTACTTGTTTTAAATTAATTTTATCAACATTAAAAGAATTATACAATTAAAAAGATTATAATGTATAAAAATCATACCATAAATATATACTTTTTTCACAAACCACATCCTTGGCAACCATGCACAATAACGGTAACGGCTAACCTAACCTAACATAATCAAAACGTCAAAACATGCTCAAAATCACTTGTAATCTGTTCTCAGAATTCACAACGCCATTTTTGTTTGCTTCATTGTTTGAAGGTGTTCAATCGGCGATATTAATTGTGTTATTTGACTAATCGATTGTGCGTTGTGGTAATATTATGGTGATATTAACTATAAAAATATAGTGGTATAGATTATTATTCTTATAAAAAACATCACGCTGAAGTGCATTGTTCATACAGATACTGTCCAAATAAATTTTATTCGGAAAGAAAAATAAAGTTCATTCGATTTCCAAGGGATGAGAGTATATAATTTAATATCCCGGCCTACAAATTATTATCAAAACTCTCCCTTGTATAGGTGTATATTGTATTCCCTTTGATAATAAATAAATTAAGAATCATTTGTACTTTAAAATTTGGTTGATTTTTGCAATTATTTGTGTTATCTAAAAATGTATTTTTTATTATTTAATATTCCAAGAGTAATGACTATTTATAACAAATCATAGGAATGTACATATAGGTATTTAATAAATACATAAATACATAAATATATATTCGATTATGATTATTGTTTTAATACATGGCGCAGTCTTAAAGATTTAGTGGAAACTTCCAAAAAAATTAGATCCGGCACTAGAAATTGTTAGTGTCCTCGAGTCAACAGTGCAATTTGGTAAGAAATTCAGAAAATATTTTAAATTGACAACATCGCGGCCATACCGAGTTAAAGGTCCAAGGTCATTGACGACGGAGCTGAAAATCGTTTGATATTTAACCGGGATTCGTATCTGTTCTCTTTATAATCTGTGCCTTAACCAACCTTAACCTCCTGATATCGACCCATCTGCCAGTTGAAACTGACAGATAAATATTTGACATTTTATCTGCCGAATAAAGTATCCTTGTTGATAAACCCACTTTATTCCCAAGGAGTTCTGCAGATTTGGATGCTCTGATGGCTATATTAAAGTAATTCGTTATTCGTAATTCCTTCGTTAGAGGTTGCTAACAACCAACATCTTCCTATTTTTGTCGTAGCTACTCCCAGCTGAGTGATAGTGTTTATTGGCAACGTTACCCTAAATGTATACTATTTATTTCCAAATGTATCACTCATCCCCAAGAGAATGCCTACCAACCTAACTCACCTCAAACTCGCCGTTACTACCATCTCGAAATCACTACCCAGCATACTTCAAGACAAGCGGTGGTCCCTCACACACTCTCCGTGATCTTCTCCTTTCTATCACTCCTACCTTTCAAATGTCGTATCAAGTCCTCCCCTTCCCCTAATCATGCTCTCCACTAAACCACTTACCTCCATCCATTCATCCTCGTTTCTCAACTTCAACCCCACCATGTTTTCCCAATACATTGCCTCCCTTAGGTTCTTCTCCAACTTCTTCAGCACTTCCTCGTTCTTCCAGCATCTGAACACATGTCCCACATCATCCTCCACTTCATATCTCTCACCACTCCAGTCTGTCTTTTCCCAATCTTGTGGAGGTACCCTGCTCTCGACCCATGTCCAGTTAGCACCTGCGTCGAGAAGTAGTTCACCTCCTCGAATTTCCGGTCCATCCAGTGTCTCCTGCTCCCAATTGCTCCTTTTAGCGCCCTTAGACTCATTCCACCTTCTCTCCTTTTCCTCCTCCAAAAAACGTGGATGGATCAGGGTGGTGAGAGTTTGAAAAGCTTTTTTTATCCCGAATACAACGATATCACACAATGAGAATTTTAGTAGAGGGTGAAGTGTCGATTTGCGCAATATATGACGGAACGTGTTTTAGAAAATGGTTATTAATTGAAACAAATCTAATATTAAACAAATTTGAAATGTGTATACCTGAATACTCTAAATTTAATTATTATATTAGTTACTGGTGAAACAAGATTTCCTATCTCTTGTTCCAGCTAATCCCAGACATATTTTGTACAGGGCTTCTTAACGTTAACTACTTTAATATTCAGTAAGGCATAATAATCGCTAAATTTGAGAGCCTGCAGCATTCAATGACGACTACCAAGGTATATATCTCGGGTAGAAAATACTTCGAAAAGTAATTTGAAATTTCTCAACATTGCCATCATTTTACGGACTAATTTCTGTTTCTTGCGAACAAGGCTGGAATAGATAAGAATAAAATCGATTTTTCCGGTCATTACCATTAAATGAGTAAGATGAAAATATAGGCGGAGTAGCACTTCATGTTTTGGTAAAAAATATTTTAGATACGGGTTTTGTGAAATATACTATGATTTTTACGACTTTACATGATGATTATTATTGAAGAATTACTGAAAAGTAACATTTATATTAAATCTATTGGTTCACTTGGAAAGTTTTCTACCAGCAACTATCTTCTTTTTCTGGCAACTTGATTACATTTTCTCTACTTGGACAGTATCCCGAATCGTGTTTATTCCCAAACCAATTATTTTGTCTTCTTTCATATTGAATAAAATGGAGAAATTCATTGATAGGTATCCTAGAGAAAACTTTCTCATTGAAAGACATCTACATTATAACCAACATGCCTACCAATCTCTCTCTCGGAGCTCTCGGAGCAATCCTTGGCATACATCCTTTGACTCCATGCTGTAGTTGGAAGGCCTTGAGCAGACAACACCACATGTTGGTGGATGAAAAACATGCTTTTTAAGAGTTAGCAATGATAACCTTATTTAGAGATTCCATGAATGTCGATAATGAAGAGATGCCTATACAGAGAGTAGTCTTATAACTTCTGAGGTGGGGCCTCGTCGTAGATGAACTTTTGGAGGAATAAAATAGAAAGGGGCTATACATTATACATCTGGGAGTATGTAGATTATCTTATAATACTCGTAATTGGAAACAGACTAACACTTTTATTAATTTTTTTTTGCTTCACTCTGTGTATTGTTAATATTTTCCTTCCAATTATCATTAATTCATTCATTCATACGTTTGGGTTGTGCTGAATCTTTGTACCATCTTCCAATTGTTATTTAAATTGTTAATTTCTTCCTTATCTTCTTTTCTCATTACTTTTATGATCCCATTAATTTGGTTTTCTCTACATTTTATATCCACTTTTTAATTTTTTTGGATATTTTCTTTTACATTCTTCTACTTCCACTTTAACTTCTTCTTATATATCTCCAACTATTCTCTTACTTGCTAAAAACTATTCATGATTTGTTTCTGACTCTCTTCAAATTTATTTTCTAATCCCGTCCACATTTTCTATACTTTCTTCTCTATTTTGGTTTGTCCTTGTTACAATTTCTTTTGCCCCTGTTCGAATATGTTCATTAACTCTTCTTCTTGTCCTTGTTCCATTTTTTCACCAACTTATTCAGCATATCCACTATATTACCTTCTTTGATTTTTTGTTTTGAATCTACCAAATTTGTTACATCCCCTATCTCCTACGATGTCTTTTCTTGAATATCTTCGTCTAATTTTCCTTCTCCCAGCACACACTCTATTCTTATTATTTCTGTTTTTTCCATTGATTTATTCTCTTCTTCTGTTTTGTCCATAATTTTTTTTTCATCATATTTGAATGGTATACTATATAATATTCATTCAATGACCAAACAAACCAACCAAATAAATTAAAATATAAGATCGTTAGATGGTTTTTTCTCTGCCTATTGTTTTTTTCTATTTAACATATTTACTGCGTCAACCACTAGGGTTATTGGCAGCTCAGTATGTTTTGCCAATCCCGATTATGTAAATATAGGGCCAATACGGCCTTCTATTTTAATGATAATATAGCAAATCTCTGTATTTATTTTATATGAATTAGATGAGTGTATTGAATAGTATTTTTAATGAAATAAACAAATTTTAATGAATTACCATTATAATAATATAGCCATAAAGTTGACCGTTAGCTGTGTAAGCAAACACAAAATTGAAATGAACGAGAAAATCCGTCCCAGTCCTAGAAAAAAAAAGCAATTTCATTGAATTGAAAATACATATAAAACAAATGGAATAAAATTGAATCCCCGTTTTTATCTAAAAAACACCCTTTAAAAGTATCCAGTCCCGTCTTAAAAGCATTGTCGGCAATTTTTTTAATGCGGAAAATTCTATTGCTCTTCCTCTAAATCCTTGAAATCTCGCTCTGGAGCTTTCCGTGGATATCCTCCTTTTTTTCCCGTAATTTATCCATGCGACATCTGAACAGCGAGACTTTATCACGGTTAACGATCGACAATTTGATAAACTATCCCATTCCATAAACATTTACTCTGCCATTTACCTTCTCTTCCAAATAACGAAATTTGATGTTATCAATGTAGAACCGATATAGCGTACAAAATGGATTTTGTTATATCAGGAGCGACTTAAATGTATATTTTTAATCTCTGAAGTTTCTTGATAGACGTTATCTGTATTTGAGGGTGAAAATTGGGTTTATCGCGAGGTTTCACGGTACTTTTCAGCGTAGGAAGCTGCAGTAGGAATGTAAACTAGAAAAACAGGAATATTTAACAGGATGGAAATTTGTACAAAAATTTTGTTTTATAACTATAGATATGGTATTGATTAATTCGGCACCACCAGTCAAAGGCTTCTACACCGAGACACCTAAGGTTTTATGCTTTTTGTTCATAAGTTGTACCCTTATGTGAAGAGACCAGTAGCCATTATCAGGATCCTGGATCAACATTATTTCTACTATGCCCTTCTTAGAGATATCTTGCCTTGGGAACATTAGTCTTAGGACACTGAATATCTCCAAAAAAACAGTACGTCAAGATTTGAATTTCATGTGTGAGGCTGTTTTCTCCTCTTTCAAGCTTAACGAACAGAAAGGTTTCTTCCTTCCAAGTAAATGGATGATGATGATGAAAAAAAAAAGGGGGAAAAAGAAGAAACGAAGGAATAGAAAGAAAGGGTGGAAGAAAAAGAAAATGAGAGAGGGGAATTTGAAAAAGAAAAAAGGAACATGGGAAAGATGGAAGAGAAAACAAATGGGAAGAGAAAAGAGTAAAAAATGGGAATCAAGGAGTAGGGAAAAGGGACAAAAGTGAAAATGGAACGTTACAAAAAATTACTGTTCTCAAATTTAGAAAAATTGTCAAAATATACCATTAATATCTAAAAAAACGGAGATTTGAAACTCATTCGGGGATAACCATGTACAACGATCCAAAAATCTTGTACACCTACTTCTACATTTGAAAAAAACTTCCACATACTTCCACCCTACTTCCACCAAACTTCCACATACTTCCCCACACTGTTTTCAAGTTAGTTGACAATGTAAGAACCCATGCAATATTTTTGTATTGCAATACGATTCCATAACGAGCACAGAAAATTATAATTTCTGAAAGCACCCAACAGCATTGATTGTTTGTGATATTTTCCCTTTTGTATGGGTAACTTTAACACCCTGTATCTCGAAAACTGAAGCACTAACGTCCCATGTCGACAGTAAATTTTACGCCAATTTTTGCATTCTCTACATGCTCTTTCAGTTTGATAATAATTCTAAATTCGATATTTTCACATCACTTCGTCTAATTTCTGTATTAAACTTCCACATACTTCCATATACCTCCACATATTTCCACCGAACTTCCACATACCTCCATATACTTCCACATACTTCCACCAAAGTCCTCATACTTCCGCCAAATACCTACCAATCTTTCACATACTTCCATCAAACTTACATACTTCCACCAAACTTCCATATTTCCACCAAACTTCCACAAACTTCCACATACTTCCGCCAAACTTCCATACTTCGACCAAACTTCCATACTTCCACAAAACTTCCACATACTTTCACCAAACTTCCACTAATCTTCCACATACTTCCACCAAACTTCCACTAATCTTCCACGTACTTCCACCAAATTTCCACATACTTCCACCAAACTTCCACATACTTTCACCCAACTTCCAGAAAATTCCACTTACTTCCACCAAACTTCCACTAATCTTCCACATACTTACACCAAACTTCCACATACTTTTACCAAACTTCCACATACTTCCACCAAACTTCCACATACATCCACCAAACTTCCACATACATCCACCAAACTTCCACATACTTCCACCAAACTTCCATACTTCCACCAAACTTCCACATACTTTCACCAAACTTCCACATACTTCCACCAAACTTCCACATACTTTCACCAAACTTCCACATACTTCCACCAAACTTCCACATACTTTCACCAAACTTCCACATACTTCCACTGCGGTGTACACCTACTTCCACTTGCGGTTTACCCTTCGCAACGATATTTGCCAATAATATCGAAGATATTTGTAATATTAACTTCAGCTGGGGTGAGAGGGAAAATTACCAAATTTAATCAAATCTGCTGAACTCAAAGATCTCTTTAATTGTCGTCGCGAATTAGAAAATTCAGCACAGATCTCCGAACTTAAGTAAAATACTTGTAGATGTCGATGTAGATATCGATAGTGATTAGGAACCGAAATGATTCAAAGACAAAACCGCCTCCGCCGTCTTCAATTCGAGTTCGTTAGAAGGTTTGCTCAAAGACGTACGTAATTGAGTTTCGGTGTTCGGGTACGAATTTTCTCCTTTTCAAATGAGTAATTCAGGTTAGAAAGAGGTGTGGACAGTGCCGTAGAACTAGAATATTTTAGGGACTTGAGTATGAAGCGAAGGTATTGTTTCGTGTTTCTGGGGTAACAGTAGTCGCTAGGAGCCAAATCTGGTTAATACGCTGAATCCGAGCAACAGTTCGGACATTTTCTGATTAGAAATGAATATTGAACTATAAAATTTGAACTGTGCAAGTTGAATGGTTTTGCAGAGTATTTCGAAAATTAGAGTTAATGGGAAAACTTTTTTATATTTTTTAATTGGATAAGCCATGGTCTTATCAGATCAGATATTCAGTGGGTTGCGAAAAAAGTGCAAAAAACTTTCGACAGAATAACCCAAGGATAATTCAGTGCAGTAGGTAACCAATCAGTTCATATTTGGTCCAAAATCATTGCAGAAGTTAAGGCATATTAAAATCAAAGGA
Organism: Galerucella calmariensis; assembly: GCA_910591675.1. Classification (NCBI taxonomy): domain Eukaryota; kingdom Metazoa; phylum Arthropoda; class Insecta; order Coleoptera; family Chrysomelidae; genus Galerucella; species Galerucella calmariensis. The sequence continues at coordinate 52,283 of CAJUYG010001438.1, forward strand.
AAATGTCGGCAAGTGAGACGAACACGTGCTTGTTGATAACAGCAGGGGGCATGTTTTTATGGTTAAATATATTAATTCTAAAAATCTATATCTTATTCACTGGGTACGTCAATGCTTTAGCGAGCAACTATGGAATGCCTCTATAGAATCTGTATGCATACCGTTCGCTTAATTGAGAGATATCTTTTATCAATTGAGCGAAGCGGGTTTGCTCAGTTTTATTTTTATTTCAATATTTTACCTCCATTAAATCCTTCGTTTGAATGTCTAGTAGAATGTACATAAATCCAAAAAGTTGTGAAATTTCATAATTAGTCACCTGTCCACATTCATAGTGTTCAGTTACCCGCCTCAGCTTTGCTTAGTCATCGAAATTGAGCATTAGTAATTTTTATATCGTTCGTTCCGTAACTTCTAAAGGAAAGATACCATTGGTTTAAATAGAGGATTTTACATGACCGTTATCAACTTTGATTAGAATATATTTTGTAGGGTGAGCCAAGGAATTTTTAATTTTTTTCCTTAGTTACAAGCTTAGATGTTCTCTAAATTCTTTGGACCATTATAATCACTGTTTATATTGAAAACGCAATTATTATATATGGCAGATTGATTGGAAGTTGCTAGTTCTTGAATTAGAGATTCTGGGATTGTCTTTGTACTTGTTGAAGACGAAAATTGATGCTGTTGGAAATAAACACAATTGGTGTGGAATTTTCTTACCGAATACCACACGAGGTCAAATTAAATCCGGGAATTTTTTCGAGCTCATGAATATTTTGAAAATTATCCCGAGTCGAAGACGAGAGATGATAATTTGACCTCTAGTGGCATTACTATTGAAAATATCGTCTGACGATGACGAAAAGATAAATTTTGAGCCCTTAATATTAATGTTAAGAAGTGACTCATCGTACTTTTTTATTTTCCATTTAAATAACAGCAATTTTTTTTATTTTGTTAGGATTTTCAATATACTTAAACGAATGAATGTCTAGTAAAAATCAAAACATATTCTTGTAGGAAATAAATCGATCTACAAAAATGGTCTAAGATGATTTTTCGCTAAGTTGACTCGTTTAGAAGTAAAAAACTAATATTTTGTAGTATTCTTCCGCCTCTACTCCCATTTTAAAACCAGTCATTGTCACTTAATTATAATTGCTGGACATACGAGGATTAAAAGAAAAAATTGGAGTATCGAGCCATCATCAAGTACCTGTATTCAAAAGGGTTAAGAGGTAAGCAGATTTACGAAGATATGCTTAATACCCTTGGTGATCAATGTCCTTCGTCCTATCCAAGACCTAAGTTTCGTGTCCAAAAATCTGCTGGAAAGGTTCTTGCTTCAGTTTTTTGGGATTGCCATGATTGATTTTTTGGATAAGGGTAGAACAATAACCGGAGATTACTATTCGACATTACTGACCACTCTACGGGAAATAATTAAAGAGAAAAGTCGCGGAAAGCTATCCAAAGGTATTTTGTTTTTGCAGGAAAACGCTCCTGCACACAAATCTCATGTTGCCATGCAAAAAACTCGTGATTTAGGGTTTGAATTACTAATACACTCCCCTTATTCACCAGATTTGGCTCCATCCGACTATCATCTCTTTCCTCAACTGAAAAAAAGTTTGAAAGGTCGTAAATTTTTTTCCAACGAGGAGGTAATGAAAGCTGTGGAGGTCTGGTTTGCAGAGCCAATAGAAACATTTTTTTGGAAGGTCTAGAGACGCTGCAGGTTCGCTGTAATGAATGTATCCAATTAAGAGGAGAATATGTTGAGTAATAAAATATTTATACATTGAAATTTTGTTTGGTTCTATAGAAGGCTAAGAATTTTTCAATATACATTTGTATACCACTACATACTCACTCGAATTGCTGCGTATACAGAGTGTAACAAAAAGGCAGGTACAAATGTGCATGCGAAAAAAGTTATAACCCTTCGAAGTTACCAAATGAAAATAGATTTTTTTCAAATATCGCGACAGTTGTTCGATATATATAATGAAAGTTGACCAGTGGCTTTCTTATGATAAGAGCATTATCTTAAAAAAAATTGAGAAATTATTGCACTCCGTTAAAAATTTATGGGAGTTGAGATCCTAAACCCCCCAAAATTTTTGTGTACGTTACAATTTAATGCTTATTGCGGCACCATTATTCAAACACATTATTTTTGAAATTTTTTTGCCCCTTGGCACTTTTTACAATTAACAGTTTTTATCGAGATACGGCCTATTTTTCATTATGCTTCAAAAATTTCGAGTAACAAAAATGAAAGTGAATTAAAATGAATTTTTTCGAGGGTCCCAAATTTTTTATTGAATCTTATTTATTTACAAATGTGTAGTTTTTATTAGATGTTCGAAATGGCACCCATTTTCTTGAATACACAATCGGCACCATTTTACTAACGAAAACCGAATATTCTGGAAAATCAATGGCTTCTGACGATATCTAATTGCAGCCTCAAGGATTCTATTCCTCAGTTGTTGTTCGCTCATAATTTCTAGAGCATACACATCTGGACCTCTGGGTGACCAAGCAATAGGTGCATCAGGACCCCTTCCAATCCAGCGTCCAGGATATTGCTCGCAAAGATGTTGCCTAACTTCGTTAGTGTAATGTGCTGGAGCATCATCATGTAAGTACCACATATTTTGCCTTATTCTGAGATTTACCCCTTCCAAGTACTCGTTTTGTAAAAATTACAAATAATTTTCACCGTTTAATTTGTTTGGAAGAAATACTGGCCCTATTAGATTGTTGTCCACAATTCCTAGCCAAACATTGACTTTGAACATTCTTTGGTGATGAGTGACTTTTTTTCCATGAGGGGTTTCTTCGGCCCAGATGTGTTCGTTATGGTGATTCGTAATGCCATTTCTGTTGAAGGTGGCTTCGTCAGTAAATAAAATATGGTTAATGAAGTTGGCATTCCGAGTGTTTTCCGTCAACTACCAATCGCAAAATCCCATTCTTTTAGGATAATCTTCATCTAGCAACTCTTGAACGGTTGTTAAATGATAAGGATGAAGCTGCTGTTCCTTTATTCTTCTTCAAACAATCATGTGAGACAGATCTAATTACGCAGCTACTACTCTTGTTTTACTTTGAGGGGTTTCTTCAATTGCATCCAAAATCTCCTCATCGTCTGCATCCACTTTCGGACGACCACTATTACCAGCAAGTTGTTGTAATGTACCTGCTTCCCGTAAACGACGATCAATGGAGAGAAATAATCGACGACCTGGTGTATTTCGATTGGGATATTTTTCCGCATAAAACCTTGCAGCTGCTGCGCTATTTCCCCGGCATTCACCTGTGTTATCAAAATTATCGATAAGTATCTTAAATATTAATTCAACATGACGAAACTTACCCAAAATTAAATGCATATCTGCCATTTCTGAAAACGTGTATTCCATTGTTATTAGAAAAGTTAGTTCCTCTTAAACACACAAAAGTTGAAAGCTTAAAATGTATTATTGACAATAATTGTTGATCCAATGTCTAATTGTATCCTTAGTAACAACGGTTGTTTACTAAATAATAATACACAGTTTTTCAAGCCTAATGAAAAATAGGCCGTATCTCGATAAAAACTGATAATTGTAAAAAGTGCCAAGGGGCAAAAAAGTTTCAAAAATAATGTGTTTGAATAATGGTGCCACAATAAGCATTAAATTGTAACGTACACAAAAATTTTGGGGGTTTAGGGGATCTCAACTCCCATAAATTTTTAACGGGGTGCAATAATTTCTCAATTTTTTTTCAAGATGATGCACTTATCATAAGAAAGCCACTTGTCAACTTTCATCATAATATGTCGAACAACTTTCGAGATATTTGAAAAAATCTATTTTCATTTGGTAACTTCGAAGGGTTATAACTTTTTTCGCATCCACATTTGTACTAGGGTAACTTGGGTTGGATCGAGTTATTTTTAGCCCCAGAATATGTGGTATGATTTATGACCTGCCTTTTTGTTACACCCTGTATATCAGCTTAAACCAGAAAGTTTATCTCCTTCGGCCGTTACAAGTGAACGTGTAACTCAGGGAAACGTATCACTTTTATTACTAAATCCCTTTCTCAAAACCGCTGATAGTGCGAGTGCTTTGTCAGTTTTAAGGAAGTTAAAACTGCACACGGCATTAATTCTTCTTCACGTTCTGTCACTGGCAGTTTCCTACTTCTAAGAACCGGAGGACATAATTCACCGTGTAGCATTGTTATTCGTTATACCGCGCGATCCTACATTTGGGAGATAAAATTGGTATATTTCAAGTGTTTTCCTTTTTTTAAGAATAAAAGTAAGATTCAATGTATAAGCTTGTTCAATTGAAACCCATCTTTGGTCAGGTTAGCCTTGGAAACAATTGTAATCATTCAACTGACGTTTTCCAACATTAGTAGTGTATGCAAACGTCACACTGATCTGTTTATTTCGTTTATATTTGACAGAGATTTTAAGTATTGTGACTTTGAAATGGCGTTTGTTGTTAACAATCCGTCCAAATGTGATAATGCTCGGCCTCATGTTGCCAACGTAGTGAAAGAAAATCTGCAACGAAAGAAATGGAGGATATTAGATCATCCACCCTATAGTCCCGATTTATCGCCTTGCGATTTTCACATCTTTGGGCCACTAAAAAAGGCGTTAAAAGGTAACCGTTTTCAGTCGGACGCAGAAGTACAAAACGCTGTGAAAGAATTCTTCCAGCAGCATCCACAAGAATTCTATAAGCAGGGTATACATCGGTTGGTGAAACAGTGGGATATGTGCCTCAATTGTAGTGGTAGTTATTTGTAACTGTACTTGTCAATAAATTTTTCCTGTACCAAAGATGGGTTTCAATTGAACAAGCCTCGTATAATTAAATGATATTTCTCCCGGTCATAGAAACAACGTTGATCCTAACACATGCAGGAAGTGTATATTTTCCCCAATCAAATGCATGTCGCTCATAGTACCGTCGATATACACATTGTACACGTGTATAGAACAATAACGTTGCCAATTCTACTGCCATTCTAAGTTTTGCTTGTTTTGCTGTCGTTCAACATGAATAATTCACCAACATGGTTGATGCACATGCAAACTTATGTAATTGAGTCACTTTAGTTCTCCTAAACAGTGGACTATGGAAATACCGGATCTGAAATTGTGAATTAATTTCTATACTTGAAATAATATTCTAACATGATTGAATAATAGACTAGTCGAATTAGCTTACTTTGAAGCGAAAAAAAAACAAAATTGTTAACAGGATGGGAACAGTTGAAAATGGTGAAGAGGCGTAGTCTCACGATATTTTTATCTGAAAAAAATTTGTTGACACAGAAGGGTATACTCCCACTAAGTTTCGTCAAAATAAAACTATTATTGTGTGAATGAAAAATAAAAAACGATAAAAGCTGTTTTTCGCATTTTTCTCGGAGATTTTGAGGTTATATGAAAAAATCATTAACACAAAAGTTGTGGACCTTTTTATGATCTACCACTTTTCTATTGTACATTTTTCTCTCCGACATCAAGGAAGTGGTTTGCTATTTCGTTGCTTTTTTCACAATAATGCAGTGCAATTCGCAAAAGGTTTCTTCTTCCATTCTACCGAATCTACAATCTTCTTCCTCTACTATTTTAAGCTTTTTCAGGTGCCCATTCTGGTGACAATGTAACGTTAAAACCCTTAGTGCAATTTTACTTTGACTTATGCATTCATTTGATCTCAAAAGGTTGTAGCCACCCAGAAGAGTCTTTGATTGTCTAAGCCCTACTATATCATTCCAATGGTCAGATCCCTTCTTTTATTCGGTTTCACCTATTTCTTCCAATAATACATTGAAGCTAATTCTGCAAAAGGGATCCGCCCCCCGCAAATAAACCTGCATGTGGTTGAAGGCGGGAGACGCGTGTTCGCGCAGATATGTCAAACCGGTTAAACGGAAGACACACGAATGTGCAAGCGCTGAAAAAGCCCGTTTTTGGGTCCTACTTTGGGTAAAAAGACCCGTCGAGAAAGGGTTAAACTGGGCACACTTTTTTATGACGTGAATTTCCGCTTGAAAGTGTGTATGGTGTCTGGTACAGGCCACTCATATCCCAGTTCCTTCTATTGTCTTTGAGCAGTCTGTGTAATAATGAAAGGCATTCCTTCCAAGTTTAGTAATGGTATTTGGATTCCATTTCTTCTTGTGGGCTTAATTCCGTAACGAATTTTTGTGGAATGCTTTCATCATATCATCTTAGGGCCTGTCCGAAATATCTGATTTCTAAGAAGTGGGGAGGTGGTTATTTTGATGTTTTCCTCTCTACTTAGTCTGTATCTTGTTCTTTCTGCAACTCCTTCCACCCTCTTATGTAGGTATTGGTGTAAGGTTGAGAATTACTTCCATGGCTGCCGTCAGGCATGTTCTCATTGCTCCTATATATCATATACACTATACAGGCTAGTCTAGTAACCTAAACCTGAACCTAAACCTTATATGATCAATGGATCAATGGCATCTTTCATGAAGTCTACTTTCCCAATGTCCCTTGTTCTATACTTGTTTCATTTGTGACCTTCAGAAATCAATGTTTCAACTTCACTCCACACTCCACATAAAATATAATAATTCTTCTATTATGCCGTTGATTCGAGGAACTAAAAGACATTAATTATTCCGTTTCTACTTGTCATTTGCAGTTTCCAACTACGACTCTACACAATAATTCACAGCTTACTTACTTATACGTAAGTCTCGTAACAAAATCTACGACGAGAGATGCATTTCTACCTCGGAAAACAAAGTCATTATCAACTTACAGCAGACAATCATAAGTTATTCGAAATTATACGCGCCAGTTACTAACAAGGATTTGTGCGAGCCTGGCGCCGCCCCCAGATATATATATAGAGTTAACGGCGAGTTGCAAATTTTGGCCTAAACAGAGAGAGAGTCAGAGACGCTGTTCTCGGTGCACTAACTTTCGGTCTAAACTTATGGATCAGTTGACCTGAGTGTCATTGCAATTAATGAAAATATTTAACAGTTCGGAACGGGAGGAATGTTGATGTTGATACATTTTCATTTAAATTCTTGTTCTAAATTTCACCCTTTCATTTACCAATGTCTCCAAACTCAGAACAGATATAGTCCAAGAGCTAGTGACGTTTCTCAATGATAATAATTGAGGAAATTTTGTTGGGGGCCGTAATATAATATCATACATTCTTTTTATTTCTGTTATCATCAGTATTTAAGGGTGAAGATGTAATAATTATGCCCTATCTCCTTTTTTTATCAAAATGACATTTTAATGGCTGTGAGTTCGATTTCGGGTGAAGAAATTTTTTTTCAATTGTTAATTTTATTTTTAAATAATTATTCTGCTCAATATTGATAACTACAACAGGCAGACGCTTGAAATATTTAGCAGAATATTCATTATTATAAATAAAGGTACGGTACCCTTTTTGCGGGAGTCCGACTGGCAACATCTATTTATAACAGCATCGCATATTTAAAAAAAGAAACCGTAACATTATACAAATTGTACATTTAAAAACTGTACGTTTATTACAAAAAATTAGTGAAGACATAAAATTGAATTGGTACGATTATGAATAAAATTGTTGAAAATTTTTAATTTCAAGTTATATTTATTTTAATTTATTCAAATGTTTATTTTCTAGATTTTTTCTTGAATGGGTCGTAGAAAAAATATACTGTTCGACTCGTGTGGATTGTCCATATCGCACTAGAACGATTGAGCACTCCACCTACGGTGTCGTGCTCAAACTTCGTCCTCGTGCGATATGGCCATCATATCCACACTAGTTGCACAAACTACTATTTTCCACTACTAGCTGTGAAGTTGACAATCATTGCTTCTTCTAGCCAACTGAGGAGCTGCATTTTTTTATCAGTGGTTAATAATATTAACGGTTTAAGAGATACGGGCAATTTTATGTCGCACTGCATACCTATTGGCGCATTCACATTTATTTTGAATGTACGATTACAAGAAGCATCCTGTATTATTAGCAAATTATCGATAAATTGGTGCAGTCTACATTTATAAATATAAACTTTTACTTTGTTTAACTATAAAGAACTTTATTGAAAACGAACATTACTTTAATAAAAGTAAAAATAGCTACAAAACCCTGAAAAATGAATAACTACATTACATTAGCAGATTAGAAAAAACGAGTAAACAAGTAATTAACGACATCAAAAAAGTTAAAACGGTTTAAAAAAATTACACCAATTTATTAATAATTTGCTAATAATAATAATAATTTTTATATGAAAAACCATCATTATTTTTTAGTCTTTCTATCACCTACCAAGTTTTTGGTACGAACTCCTGGGACACCCTGTATACACCATGGTGTTGAAGACATTTTTTATAAACCTCGCACCTTGGTGCTCGGTCAATAATAATAGTTTTCACCACTTTGGTGTATGATATTCTAATTATTATTTATACAGTGTGACCCTGTAAAATCCGCATTTTTCAAACGATTTTGATTTGATTTTTTTTGTTAGATTCAGTATCAAAAACAGTATTTTGGTACAAATTTTCATAGCTTAATTACTATTGTCAAGGTTCCTCTATGTTAATTTTTCTTTGCCAAAAAAGACAAAAGTACATTAGGCATTTTTTTTCTCAAATATAACTATACCACTGGATTCAGAATCATCACAAATGTAAACAAGCAAAATTTTGTGAAAAATTTTTTATTAACGACAAAGTTATTACAACATGAATTTGGAAAAAGTGGTATTTTCATTAATTTTTTACGTAGAATGTAGACAAATTTTTGACAAATGGCAATATGGTAAACGAAAACTGGGACTCAAACATATTGCACAGTGAAAATTCGAAGCCGATAACTTAACCCGTTCTGGAGTTATAGCTTCTCCAAGTAATGTAAATTTGTGCTTAATAATTTGGATTCTTGGCAAAGGAGTATATGACAATACAGTCATTAAAATTTCTTATCTGCAATTTTTTTTAATACGTTTGGTCACTGCTCCAGTCTGAATAAGCTATTTGTGTATTAAGAGCGGAAAGTGATACTTTGCCGCTTGAGGCAGAGTATAGGCAATCTGCCGAAAGCGGCAACGCACTTTCTGCTCGAATTGCACACAAGATTTTTTCTACGATCACCTTATTTTTAAACAAATAATTAAAAACAAACATGAGAAGTAAACTTTATTAGAATGTGATGTTGAAAACATGTGACAATTACTTATTATTTTTATTTATTGAGAATGTTTGTGACTTCTTTGCTTTATAACCCACTGCTTCTAACTTCAAAAATGCAATCAGTTTAGTGTATTTACTGATGTTAATATCATTTTTTACTTGCAAAGTGCTTCGAAGCATCGAATATTGTGACCACAAGTTTGAAGATTTTAGAGTTTTGGATTTTTCGCCAAAATAAGTCAGCAATACATTCCCCGAATATTTTTTAATTTTCTTTGAGCGGCACCAATCCATGTAAATATTGTATTGTTTTTAGTATTTATCTCTGGATTTAGTTGGCAGAAGATCAAGAGTAATATTTTTAGCAAAATCTGCTATATCTGGAGGTGTGCTTGAAAATTCACTGTCACTATCCATTTTTCAAATAGCTATTTATGAACAGACAACTTTTTTATAAACTAAAAATGAAATAATCACGTTTCATTAATTCCATAGTCTACTATTTTCACAAAATGGTAGGTAGGTACTTAAATATGCAATCACTGTTGCATCTAGGTGTATAATGCATTGCCTACCTTCTGACTGTTATATTTCTACTACGTAAACTTGTCCGTATAAATCAATACTATGAAAATAGGAATCTGCAAAAACGATCAAGAAAATTGTCAATCTTAACAACGTTATATTTGTAATAAGTTGTAAATATAAATTTTTATCTTGAACTAAGGAATAAATCCTTCACTGTAGTATTGAATCAAAATAATATCAATGTATGAGGTTTAAATTATTTTATAATTTCAATAAAATTAAACATATAAAATATACACCTCCATCTATTTGTTGGTAGCGTAACCTGTAGCGTTGTAAATCCAGTAACTTGTATAAATTGTAGATGTCAGTCAAATTATATAGGAATATTTATTAATTTCGTTCGAAATATCTTCAAATATTAATATTTCAACTAAAATATTCGGACTGCTCTACATTTTGTTTTAATATATCTATTATTGTCTACCTTTCTTTAGTTTATTTTAAATGAAAACAGGCGAGCGGAAAAGTACGCTCTAGAGCGTAAATAATGTCAATTATGACAGATCGCGGAAAACATCAACTTTGCGGTTAGATTTGAGTGTACAAAAGTCTACTTTGGGTAGTGATCGTAGGAAAATACTTTTTTAATTTTGTGCACTAAAAAGCAGCAAATACGGCGGTCTGGATGTCCCTGATTAACTGTTTCTATTAGGTACTTCTCGTTAACTTCTATCATTGTAACCACAAAAAAGTACAATTTCAACTTTGTCTTGAATAGTTGAATAGTTGAATATTTGGAACATTTAGTACTTACTATTTTATACAAATGTTACTGACTGACATAAATAAAATTTCAAAACAAAGCCTACTTGCGACTCGTTGATTTCATTTTGTTAATAAATGAAATTATTAAGCACAATTTTACATTACTTTCAGAAGCTATAACTCCAGAACGGGTTGGGTTATCGGCTTCGAATTTTTACTGTGCAATATGTTTGAGTCCTTGTTTTTGTTTACCATGTTGCCATTTTTAAAATTTGTCTACATTCTAAGTAAAATATTACTGAAAATACCACTTTTTCCAAATTCATGTTGTAATAACTTTGTCGTTAATGAAAATTTTCTCATAAAATTTTGGTAGTTTACATTTGTGATGATTCTGAATCCAGTGGTATGGTCATATTTAAGAAAAAAAATATGCCCAATGTACTCTTGTCTTTTTTGGCAAAGAAAAATTAACAAAGAGCGCCTTGAAAATAGTAATTACCTAAGCTATGAAAATTTGTGCCAACATACTGTTTTTGATACTAAATCTAACAAAAAAAATTAAAACAAAATTGGTTGAAAAATGCGGATTTTACGGGGGTGCTTCCAACCAAAATGGGTCACACTGTATAAAGGTGAGTCACAGTTAAAATTAGTATAAACCAATTGTTCCCAGCCACAACTTTTAAAATCATGTAAAATTTGTTTCAGTAATGGATAGCACGCTGTTCTTTTAAAATGATAATCTAATCCCGAAAACGGAAGGTTATAAAAACTTGGGAAATTATTTCAGGTCGTTGGGTTTCAAATTTTTTTTTTAAATAAGATTTTTCGTTTTCCTTTGAAGTTTAATTACCTTCACGTTTTAATTTTTCTTACCTAAAACTAATTTTGCCCAATTCTCACCAATTTAATTAAAAATACTTCCTATTTTAATACAATGTTCATCCTCATTTACTTCATAGGCCAAGCTAATTACTTTATTTTTCGCAAAAAGTTTCTAACTTGGTAAACTAATTCAGGTAAAACACTTCAGCATCTTAATCCAATCGAGGATGCTCGAGAATTGGTTTTTTAGGCAAAAAATTTTAAAGATCTATTGTGTTATGTGAAAGAGGGACATCATGTCTTTTGAGACAACAAGCACATTAGAGGCTGTATATTTATGAAATTTCGGAAAATAATATTTACCCCCAACTTCTGTTGAAAGCAAGCTTACTTAAAAAGCTTTGCTTTTAATTTCAACCGTTTTATTAACTCTCTATACTGCTTCAGTTTTCAAACAAAAACGGCCAAATTATTAGTAATTATTACAGATAATTCAAAGTGTTTATCATCTAAATTGACATTATTTCAAACGATCCTTCGTGACCGTTCTAGCAAGGAACACGTCGAGTTTGGAGTTGTTCGTGTTAAATTAATTTTTAATCAAGATTTATTCCGAACGGTCGTCATTAAGACAACGAACTAATAAGAATTTCGCCTCTCGAGAGATGGCACTTGAACTTTTCCGCTTTCGAATATCTCCAGAATTTTTAATTTACGATCCTTTTTATAATCTACAAAATGTCATCGTCGAAATAAATTCAGTTTGTTTAATCAAGGTATTATTGAGAGGAGTGCAGCTGTTTTTACTGTGGAAATTAGTTATTTGCATTCACCGGTACGGCTATTTTTTCTTAATTACTTTACAAAAATGTATTACACAAATTAAATTTAAGTAGTACTTTAATTTTATAGCTCTATTATGAGCATTTTATTGTCAACAAACTTTACCGACCTTCCTGTTTTTATGGATACTGAGTAATATGCGGAGTGGTACAATTGTATTAAAAAAAGAGAACTAGTGACCACGATTTACTTTTAATAATACCCACAAAATTAGTATAAACACAAAAACAGAATCACATTCACACTATCATTCGAAAGCGCGGAAGGGCCACCTGATTTTAAATAAATTTTTTATCATAAATTACGACTTACTAAGACGTAATTACGAGATAGAAGACATAATTATGAGATAAAAGTCGTATTTATTAAATTTCGACTTACTAACTCGTTATTTCGACTTACTA
>CAJUYG010001439.1:1504-29903 GCA_910591675.1 Galerucella calmariensis
GTGTACAACATTCCAATCGATGCCATAATGATTTTTCATCAACCAAGTTGCTTGTCTATGTAAGTCTGGAGGTAACATATGTAGAGGAAATGGTTATTCGAAAATATAGTGACATACTTGATGACCATCATAAGCAGCAAATTCTTTAACGATGTACTTATTATTTTCAATCTTGAAACCTTGAACATCTAAAACAACTTTCATATTTGTAATTGTTGCAATCCAGTTACGGCACCTTGATATTGTTCATAATATTTTATGTCACGTTTGAGACGTGTTAATTTAAAAAGAAACTGACTAAGAGCAATTTGATACTCGTGGGTATTCATATTTAATTGAGAATATGTAGTGACCCTACTTTTATATTGCTTGTCAATCATGCGCGTTATGAAAGGTTTATTATTTTGCACATTAGTATTGCATAACAATTTTAGAATATTAATTATAGGAAAATTATTTTCATGAAAGATCAAGCAATATGCAGAAATATCACTCGTGATTGGAGCATTTAACTCAAATTCTATACGAAGCACTACAGATCCAGACTGTATCAGTTCCTTTTGTCTTGAGCAATCTATATGAATTAAGGGAGCTGTATCTCTAAATTCGTTGGGTGCAAAAATAGGTTCACTGTTCGAACGGGTTTAATGAGAAGTTTGAAAATCACCAAACATTTCATACAACGTAGCAAAACTATTGTTTGTGAAATCTAAAAGTGAATTATTGTATGGATACTTCTCAGAATTGAGAAATACCTTGATATTTTTCAAATTCAGATGTTTGAATTGACTAATATTTTCTTTTGTGTTACCCCTAGCCCTATTTTGAAATTCAATTACAATGTGTCTAGGTGTCTCTACTTTTGTACTAGTTTTACAGCCCAAGTGTGGCGAGACGTTTTCGGTAAGCTGGGATACTCGATCAATTGCCAAGATCTGAATTTTATCGGTAGTTCCTGGTTACTTTGAATAATTTTGTTATATGTAATTTATGTTTTATGTTCGGTTTCACGTGAGGAATTCTCCAACCGATGTGAGTTAATTCAATTTAAGGTTTTTCTGTTTCGTCTGTATATGTGACTGAGTCTTTATCATCACTAGATCTCACCAATATTAGCCCTTGTTTTATGCTTAAGATTATTTCATTGAAATCTTCAGAGAATCCAGACATAATTCCAAGGGTATACACACGTTAACACGTTAAAATTTCCATGCTAGTCTGACAACTTGACGTCTTTTCCATTGTTGAAACAAGGCCAATATCTCTTACTGAATTAACTGCAACACCGTTCAGTTCATATCGAATTTCACGGTATAAAAAAGCTATTGCATTATTAATGAATTTTAATTTTGTAGGTAGTGTGTTGGTTTCAGTTGAAATTTTCCCCGAAATCTCAAAATAACTGTCAGCCGGATGATCGTGAACATTTCTTTTCCTAAACTCGAAGGACCAATGAAGTAATGAACTTATTAACACTACATAACTTAAACTTTATTTTCTAATTTTACAAGAGCATTCTCCATGTTACATGTTACAGTTACAATCTTCTCTCTCTCGGACGACGGACGACAAAACCATCCTCGTTTTCCTTCGCTGCCGTCGGACCGCGCACTCGCACTAAACGACCCCATCGGAGCGTGCGCACAAATTGAATCGAAAGATAATCAATAGTGGTATACATACACACAACATAGTTCAGTTCAAAAATATAAATTAATTTTACATCAACATAGCCGGCCTCCTTGAAAGACCTGGCTTTCAAAACTAAACTAAAGTCAACTTATAATATAAAATAAAGACGGGTTTTGATAAATTGTCCAAATCGCTAAATGTTTATAGGTAATACACAGACCTTTGTAACCGAACGTTTTAAAACAGTCCCATTCGACAGTCTTACCGCCACCACTCTGGTGAATCCGTCTGATCCTGGAAACAGCTGTACAATTCTTCCCATAGGCCATCTGAGTGGGGGTTGATTCTCTTCAACCAAGACTACGAGAGAACCTTCTTCAACTGGAACACCGGCAGTGTTCCATTTATGGCGATGCTGAAGTTCGTGGAGGTAGTCTATTGACCAGCGCTTCCAAAACTGTTGCGTCAGCTGCTGAATTCGCTTATATCTGGTTAGCAAATTAGGGTTTTTTTCCAATAGAACTTCTTGTGGCAATGATTTGAGTGAGTCGCCAAGGAGGAAATGAGAAGGAGTTAGGGGTAAAAAATCATTGGGATCATCGGATAAGGGGATTAACGGACGTGAGTTAAGACATGCCTCAATTTGAGTTAATACGGTATATAACTCTTCGTATCTTATAGAATTATTACCTAGTACACGTCTTAAATGAAATTTACATGACTTGACTGCTGACTCCCAGATCCCACCCATGTGAGGTGCCTTGGCAGGAATAAAGTACCACCGAATTGACTCATTAGCTGAATAAGTTGATACTTTGTCTTTATAATTTTTATCAGATAGTAAGTGATAAAGTTCTAGAAAGTGGTTATGAGCTCCCAAAAAATTTGAACCATTATCGGAATGAATTTCGTTAGGTTTACCACGTCGCGATATAAATCTTTTCAAGGCATTTAAGAATCCGTCAGTTGTCAGGTCCATCACCAACTCTATATAGACACCCTTAATCACGAGACAAACAAATATGCAGATGTAAGCCTTAACAAATTTGCTATTACGAGTTGTACCTTCCTTTACAAATAAAGGTCCGGCGTAATCTACACCGCATTTAGAAAAAGGTCGAGCTGGTGTAATTCGACAACTTGGAAGGTAGCCCATAAACGTTTTAGTGGGTTTAGGTTTAACCTTGAAACATATGACACATTCCCGTATTATAAGCTTGTCTAAAACCTTTCCTTTAATTGGCCAATATTTAAGGCGAATTATAGAAAGTAATGTTTGGGCTCCAGCGTGTAAATTCTGAATATGTTCTGATCGGAGAACAAGGTGCGTTAAGGGGTGATTATACGGAAGAATAATAGGGTGTTTGTGATCAAAGCTCAAAGTTGAATGCCTTAATCTTCCACCAACTCGAAGTAGACCGGTTTCGTCGATGAATGGATGCAGACTCAAAAGTTTGCTAGAGGACGCTATTCCTTTAGAAATCTTTAAAGCCTTTATTTCGTCAAAAAAATGTTGCCCTTGAGCAATAATAATTAATCTATTCAGAGAAGTTTGTAGTTCTTCCACTGTTATAACGCCGCTGTTATAAATAGATTTATTTGACGTGATTTCTTTAAACCGCAAGATTCGTGCAACAACTCTTTGTAATAAGTATAATCTTGAAAATCTAGTAAAAATGCTTTCATCTCTTACTTGAGTAGTTAAGGTAATCGGTGTTGTTTTCAATTCGGGTACATCTGAATTTTCAAGTGTCAAATTTGGATTGGGAATTTCTACATTAGTTAACAAAAACTCTGGCCCGTGCCACCAAATATTCGCAGCAGGTAACTGCTCTGGCGATATTCCGCGTGAAATCATGTCTGCTGCGTTCAGTTCGCTTGACACGTGTTTCCATTCATAACTCTCCGTTAGTTCTACAATTTTTGTTACTCTATTTGCCACAAACGTTTTTAACCTTGTGGGATCAATAGTGATCCATGTCAGAACAATTGTTGAGTCTGAGTAAAATACAATTCGCTTAAGTTCTAGGTTAAGGTACCCTATAACTGTATGAGCTAAATTTGCCAGTAGACATGCAGCTAATAATTCAAGTCTAGGTAACGAGAGACACTTTAAAGGCGCCACCTTTGATTTGGCACATAAAAGGTGCGAAAAACGTTGACCGTGTTCATTTTCCGAAACGAGATAGATACATGCGCCGTATGCCCTTTCGGAAGCATCGCAAAACCCATGTAATTCAATAATTATGGGGTTTTCGCAAATAATGTGTCGTGGTATTTCTATACTATTCAAGCTATCTAACTGGAAGAAATAATTCAACCATTGAGTTGCTAACTCATCATCGAGAATGTCGTCCCAATCTAACTTCAACTGAAATAAACGCTGAATAATCAATTTTGCCCTTATAACTGCGGGACCTATCAACCCCAAGGGATCGAATATTTTTGAAATCGTGGAAAGAATTGTTCGCTTCGTAATTGTCTCATGAGCATGAATAATAATTGAGAATTTGAATTGGTCTGATTTTGGGTTCCAGGTTACGCCCAACTTTTTAAATTCCTTGGTGTCGGTAATTATATAATTTTCAGTGTTCGTCCCATCTTTAAAAATAATGTCGATAAGTGAGGCGTCATTTGAGTTCCATTTTCTCAATGGAAAACCTGCAGATGCTAGAACTTCAGTTAATTCCTTATACACTTCTAAGGTTTCTTGTCTGGTATTCAAGCTTACAAGTAAATCATCCATATAAAATGAGCGTAAAATGATTTCACTCGTACGGGGATACTTATCCTGATACTCATAAGCTAGCTGATTTAAACAACGTGATGCCAGGAACGGTGCACAAGAGGTTCCGTATGTTACGGTATTTAATTCAAACAAGCCTATCGGTTCGAGTTCGTTTTTTCGCCATAATATTTGTTGATACTTACGTTCCTCGTTACTTACTAATACTTGTCGGAACATCATTTTGACGTCCGCATTTAATACTATTTTATTTAATCGCAACCGTAAAACTATTGCTAGCAACGTCTCTTGTACCGTTGGGCCTGTCATTAAGTGGTCGTTTAGGGAGAGATCGGAAGTTGATTTAGCTGACGCGTCAAAAACGACACGACATTTCGTAGTCAAACTGGTTTCTTTGATTACCGGGTGGTGTGGAAGAATGGAAATTAATTGATTTGATTCAAGAGGTAGTGACCCCTTGAACGTCATGTGATTTAGGTTCTCATACTCTTCTAAAAACTTTGTATAACTCAACTTCAAATTCGTATCCTTTCGAAAACGCGATTCTAACCCAAAAAGTCTTTTCAAACCTATAGAATTCGAGTCACCGATAGGAACCTTTGCATTATCTTTAAAAGGAAGTTTTACGATAAACCTACCATCCTTCTTCCGAATTGTGGTCTTCACAAAATATTCTTCACACCTTTCTTCTTCGCGTGATAATATCTTAACTTGAGGAATTTTCTCTATAGTCCAAAATGTTTTCAAGCTTTCGTTTAATTCCTCATTTGTAACGCATAGATGACACATAGGCCTTGCGAGTGATAATTCGGGTTTACGTTTTAAATTGTCAATGTTTATTGGACCCGATATTATCCATCCTAGAACCGTTTCGATAAGAATTGGCTGATTAATTCCTAATTTTAATTTTCCTTCCAACAGGAATTCATAAAACAGCGAGACACCTAGTAACAAATCAATCGGTTTTGAGACATTATATTCATTATTGGCTAAATTAATTGACTTTGGCAAATTTAATAAATCCTTATCAAAGGAGACGAGAGGTAATGCGGCGGTAATATTGTTTGGCATTACTAACAATTGTAAATCAATTTCGAATTGACTGGTGCGTGATTTTAATGTTGTCGAAACCCTATGTTTTATTTTTATTAAATTTTGATTCATTCCTGCAATCGGCAATTCGAATTGTTGTCTTTTTAAATGTAATTGATTGCATAATTTTTCCGTGATTAAGTTTGTTTGACTCCCGGTGTTGCGGTTGCTTCGATCCAATTGTCATATCCGTCCTTTAAAAGAACCGTAGCCGTGGACAATAAAATCTGCGATACCCCAATATTAGTACTTACGATTTGACACGTATTAGATGCATTAGATTCATGAAACACGTTACCTTGATTTACTGCGTGAGAGCTTGTCATGACCTGTGCTGGCGCGCTATTTGTTTCCGACTGACTTACCCCATCATTTAACCTTGTATTGTTTTCAGACCTATTTTGGTTTAACATTACTCTATTTTGACCCAAAGTGTCTTCGCGGTTGTGAGTGAATTTATTTTGCGCATGATTGTTATATTGTTCATTATGTAATGCTGTATTGTGTCTCGCACCACACCTTTTGCAACCCCTAGACTTACATTGTGCCTTTATGTGGCCTGAGCGAAGACAGTTTGTGCATAACCTAAAACTTCTCACTTTATTGTATTTTTCACTGACTGGTAAATTTACAAACCACGGGCAACTATACAAATAGTGATTACCGTTGCAAATATGACATTTGATTTCATTTGTAACACTATAGACATGTTGTAGATTTCGATTGACGCCAAAATTGTAATTATTTTCTTTTCCCGTTTTTTCTTTGCCGCGTGATTGATAATTATTAGTCTTCTCATTATCTACCCTGTCTGTATTTCTTTCCTTTAATCTAAAACATTTTTTATTTAGAAACTTAATCAAGTCATCTAATTTTGGTAAATTGTTCTCATCCTGTATATTATCCCATTCATTTTTTGTCACGTTATCTAATTTTTTCAAAATGATTAAAACTAATAAAATGTCCCAATGTTCCGTTTGTTGATTCATTTTATTTAAAATGCTAATGTGATGATCAATTTCGTCTAGTAATTTTCGTAATGATTGGTAGTTTTGTTTTTCAACTTCAGATAAGTTAAACAATAAACCCTTTGCGTGGTGTATTATAATGTGTCGTTTGTTTTCGAATTTTTTCTTTAACAAATTTATCGCTAACTCGTAATTATTTTCTGTCGTGTCAATGTCTTCTATGGTTCGAAAGGCGGCATCTTTACAACAGCCTTTAAGATAAATAAACTTTTGCGTTTTTGATAAATCAACTCTGTCGTGAACTAACGATTTAAAAATGTCATAAAGGCTTTGCCACGTTTCTATAGTACCGTAAAATTTCGGCAAATCGATATCTGGTAATTTAACTGTTGAGAAAACGGGTTGAATTGGCGGTGGACCCGACATAACTGTTGATTGTGCCATTTGGCCCATTTGAATGACTTCATAAGCGTAACTGGTGCATTTAAAATACCTTGTTTCAATTATCTCACGTTCATTTGAGTTTTCTTCGCTTTCATCGAGAAGTTCCAACGTGGATTGATGTTTTTCAAACTCTTCATAACCCCTTTCTATCACCTTAACCCTTCTACTTATTTCAACCGTGGCCCTGTGATTATTGGTATCTTCCATAAATTTTTCAAAGCGTGTTAATTTCCCCTCAAATATACCCCTTTCGTGTTTACATTGTGTTACTACCGCATCTGTGTCAGCCATTTTGTTATGTGATTATAACCAATTTATGAATCAAGAAATACGAGAAAATATGCTAAAGCTTAACGTGTGATAAAACGTGAATTGAACTATATTTTGTGTTAGACACGAGAAATCCTTTCAAAAATAAACTGGCCGAGAAGTCGCTATAACGTGAAATAGGTAACACTTTTTACTTATTACGTGAAATATACCCAATATCAACCAAAAATAATACGTACGAGAGATTATGCGCTAAAGTTTAATGTTATAAAACGTGAATTGAACATTTTTCGAATAATAAACTAACCGAGAAGTATTGTGCAACTGTGCAACTATGCAACTGTGAGTCGCTGGACCACAGAAGGCAGAAACTTTATGGTAGAACCCAAATGACTCCAGAAGACTTCTACAATCAACCAGCTAAGAACCTGTATGAGCTAATACAGGGAACGGATTGGCTGAATAGGTTGTAGTCAGAACACTAGGAGTATCCACAATAAGCCCAGGAGGCTGAGGTGGTACCGGCGAAAGGACGGCTCCGATCAAAAAAAAAAACCGAGAAGTAGCTATAAACATGAAATAACCCACCTTCGTGTTTTTCGGATAGGAAATAGGTAAACTGGAATGGACTCACCCAATTTTTCTCCTAGCGTTGTCTTGTGTTTGCTTTAGGCCTTACTGTTTGCAAATCCGGCTCGATATCACCAAAACTATGATCGTGAACATTTCTTTTTCTAAACTCGAAGGACCAATAAAGTAATGAACTTATTAACACAACATAACTTAAACTTTATTTTCTAATTTTACAAGAGCATTCTCCATGTTACATGTTACAGTTACAATCTTCTCTCTCTCGGACGACGGACGACAAAACCATCCTCGTTCTCCTTCGCTGCCGTCGGACCGCACACTCGCACTAATCGACCCCACCGGAGCGTGCGCACAAATTGAATCGAAAGATAGTCAATAGTGGTATACATACACAACATAGTTCAGTTCAAAAATATAAATTAATTTTACATCAACACCGGATATGTTATACAATCTAAATTTTGCTCTACAATACGAATCTCATCATTATAATTTAATTTTCCGGTAATATATGGTTGGTATGTGTGATATCTATAATCCTCCACAGCCATGTCATTGAAGAGCTCATGAGTGACTGGTATTATATCCATTATTGTTATGTTTTTCTCATTTATTTGGACTGTTTTTACCGTGGGATGAAATTTTACGCTCACTACGGCTAATTACTATTTATTTATTAAAGAAACACTTACACACTATGATAAAATTAATTTATATACACACTACTTAATGTCTACTAATTTATCTACACTTGGTATAATAATTGTCCTAATTTATCTTCAACACTATTTATAATCACTATCTGTTCACTCACTGTATACTGGAACTGTTTACCGATTCACTGTATACTGATCAACTCCCCGACTCACTCGAAAAGCCGTGTATTTATAGTTATTTGAAGCTCTTTCTTGGACTTACGAATTAGAACATTCAGGAGTAAACTATTGTATTGCCTTGTACGCTTCGAGTACAGTCTGAATATTACCTGCGAAAGAACCTTTCTAGAAAGGTCGCATTCATAGTTTGCGACAGGACCGGCTTCTAAATCACCGTTTTTTCATTCTGTCGCTGGCAACTTGAAGATTCGTTCGAACCAATTCGTGTATATCGTCCATCCTTTTTCTCAGCTGGATCACGTAGTCTCCTCCCGCTAGATCTTCTCGAGGTCTACAACCAAATTTCAGGTCACAAGGAAGCCTCATTTCGCGTCCAAATAGGATTTTCGCAGGTGTTTCACCTGTGGACTCATTGATGGCAGATCGATAAGCCAATGCAAATAGGGAAAGGTACTGGTCCCAATCTCTCTGGTGGCTGGAAACTACTTTGAACAGGTATTTTCCTATGGTCCTGTTCATTATTTCGACCATTCCGTCCGACTGTGGATGTAATTTCGTTGTTCTGGTCACTCTGGCACTCCATATTGGCTAATGAATTCTTTCACCAATACATACGCGACAGTTGTGGCCTCTTGATTCAGAATCGCGTGAACTTCTACCCATTTGGTGAAATAATCCATCACAACCAGAATGTATTTACCACCATTTTCTGTCGTCGGAAATGGTCCAGCGATATCTAATGCAGTCCTTTCGAATGCGCTTCCAACATTATATTGTTTCATGGGAGCCTTTCTCTTGCGATGTGGTCCATTACTCGTAGCACAACTCGTACACTTATTACACCTGTCCTTCACATCGTCGGAGCGGTTCATCCAATAAAACCTTCCACGGATTCGCTGAAAGGTTTTCTTCACTCCCAGATCACCTCCTGGTAGACTGTCGTGTAACTTCCTTAGTACCTCAGCTACTCTCGATCACGGAATAACTAATTGTCGTCTATTTTCGGAAGCATCATCGTTTTCAAGGAATCGTTTCGACAGGCCTTCTTCCAGGACAAGGGAGTCCCACTGAACCCAATATGCCTTCAGTGTTGGTGGGAATCTCAACACTTTTTGCCTGGTGGGTCACCGATTTTCTTGCTTCCATTGCCAGATCATCTTAAGGTGTGGATCATTCTCTTATCCTGGTGGGTGACCATTCTTCATTGCTCACTGTAGTTCTTAAAACTTCTGCTTCCTCAGATTCCACTTTGTTGCACTGGGAACAGTCTGGTTTGCACAGTCGTCTAGACGAGTCGGCATTTCGATGACTCACACCAGCCCGATGTTCGATGTTGAAATCGTATTCTTGGAGTCGTTCAATCCATCTAGCGACCTGGCCCTCGGGATTCTTGAACTGCATCAACCACTTGAGTGCTGCATGATCAGTCTTAATTAAAAATTTCTTTCCATAGAGATACTGATAGAAGCGTTGCACAGACTTCACTACCGCCAAAAGTTCTCTTCTCGTGACGCAGTAGTTTCGTTCTGGTTTGGAGAGGACTTTACTGAAATATCCCAGCACTCTTCCTTGCCCTCCTCCAATTCCTACGTTGCTTGCATCAGTGTCAAGAATGGAGTCTCATTCTGGTAACGGATATCCTAGTATCGGTGCCGTGGTTAAATGTCTCTTCAGGGTTTCAAAAGCAGTTTGACGGTCTTTATCCCAATGAAAAGTTCTTGTTTCTTCTTCTCCTTTTTCTTGACGAGCACTACTGGAGACACCCATGGACTAGTAGATGGCTCTATTATGTTTTCTTCCTCCATCTCTTGGATTATTCTCTCAGCTTCTTCTCTCTTCGCTTGTGGTAGCCTTCGAGCTGATTGTTCAATTGGCTTGGCATTACCAGTATCGATTTTGTATTTGACAGCTTATGTTTCACCAGTCTTCCCTCCTTTTGGCACTAGTAGGTCTCGATACTGCAAGAGGAATTCTCCAATTTTCCTTTTCTCAGCTCGATTCAAGGATTGGCCAGCTATTGACAACATCTGTTCGAATCTGTCATTAGAATTATCGGTTGTCGTTGTTTGACGAACTATAGACGTCACCGGTATGCAACATCCAATTCTGGTTTCCTTCTTGAGGCCAATTTGGTAATCGTTCACGTTTATAGCACGTACTGGGATCTCCTTCGCTGACGTAACCAGTCCTTTTCCAATTAGCACTCCTTTACCAACCTCTACGTCGTGGTTCCAAGGTTCCATTATAACCGGTGTACCTTCTTCCATGATTCCCTGTAGCCGCGCTACTATCATGGTTTCGGTTCGTGCAGGGAGAACAGTATCTTCCTGCTACCAACACCGCACTGGATGAAGGAATACTTCTTCGGAGCCCACCTTGATGGTTCTGTTTCTAAAGTCTAACTTCATTACGTCCATTCCCAGAATCACGTCTTTTTCGATGTTGGCTACGATTACCGTATGCGTGAATTTTTCTTCACCAATGCCCAATTGGATTTGCGTCTCTCCATGAACATTGGCACTCTCCACTGTTGCGGTCCGGAGTCGCAGCCTCGTTGGCAGTAGCTTCTTAGATTTTATGATCTCTGGCCGTACAATGGTTCTAGTTGCTCCAGTATCCACAAGCAGAGTATATTTCTTGCCATTAACTTCGCCATCCACATATACACTGTCATTACGGCATCTGAGAGAGGCTATCAGTATGAGAGGTTCTTTGGAACGATCCTGGGTCGGTGCTGCCCCCTCGTGGCCGACCCATTCTAGTTTTTCTGGGACTGGGGCTCTTGGTTTACTGGAGTTCTAGGGCGCATACACGAGCTGCGTACATGTCCTAGCTCGCCACAATTCCAGCATCTAATCTTCCTCAGCTTTCGTTCTACCATGCTTTTCATCAAGTTGACTAACTGGTCAAATTTATCTTCGTCACCTTCTTCTTGAACGGTCCTAACTTTGTTATATCCTGACGCCTTCGTGGCTGCTTCATATTCAAGAGCAGCAGTCAATGCATCGACCAATGTTTTGGGATGGGCTAAACGAAGCGTCCTCTGCATATCAGGCTCACGTAAGCCATCAATAGAGGCCTGGATGCCTAGACATTCCATGTTCTCTGGTGCTGATGTATGAGCAAATCGGACTATATCGGGCGATATCTACTTCATACTCTTGAAGGGTTCCATCACGTCTCTGCCTTCGATTCTTCATCTGAGATTGGTACAAGTGTTCTAGATGTTCGTGACCATATCGCATGTCCAACCTCTTCTTCAGCTGCTCGAAGTCATCCGTTTCTTCAAGAGGTAGCTTCTGAAGCACATCCAAGGCATCTCGCCGGAGAGCGATGGTCCAGTTCACTGCCTTCTCCCTGTCTGACCAATTATTCGATCCAGCGACTTCAAATTGTTTTACATAGTTAGTCCACGAGTCCACGACATCTTTCCGTCGAACGTTGGTGCCTTGACTCGAGCAAAACTGCCAATATCTTCTATCTTGGGGAGTGTTTCTGGCTTGCAGGGTTTTATTTGCCCGATCTTTTCTTCTTTTGCTGGCATGTCTTGTGCTTTTGAGTCTGCCAATGTCCTCTCCAACTCCTGGATTTTCTCTTCCATTGTAATTTTATTCTCAATATCTGATTTCAGGTACGAAATTTTATGTTCGACTCTATTTTCGACAGCATTAATATCATTTTTTATTGACAAAATATCGGCAGAAATATCGTCTTTCATAGTAGAATTCTTCTCGTCCATATTAGCAGAAATATCATTTTTCATGGTAGAAATCTTCTCATCCATATTAGCAGAAATGTCGTTCTTCATGGTAGAAATATCATTTCTTATTGTGGAAATCTTCTCGTCCAGATTAGCAGATATTGACGAGATTATGGTGGAGGACTCTTCACTTTCCAGTGCTATTTTCAGTCTTTCGACTAATTCACTCTTCTTCCTGGACGTTTCCAACTCGCGATTTTCTAATTCTGCTTTTAGTTCCGTCACTTTCAGGTCACATATTCTCTTAGCCATTTTTGAGTAATTATTTATTTATATTACCCTACACCTAACACCAATGTAATGTTTTCCTTATTTATTTGAACTGTTTTCACCGTGGGATGGAATTATACGCTCACTATGGCTAATTGCTATTGATTTAATGAAGAAACACTTACACACTATAATAAACTTAATTTATATACACACTACTTAATGTCTACTAATTTATCTACACTCGGTATAATAATTGTCCTAATTTATCTTCAACACTATTTATAATCACTATCTGTTCACTCACTGTATACTAGAACTGTTTACCGATTCACTGTATACTGAACAACTCCCCAACTCACTCGAAAACCCGTGTATTTATAGTTCTTTGCAGCTCAAGACCTTTCTTTAATTTTCGAATTAGAACATTCAGGAATAAACCATTGTATTGCCTTGTACGCTTCGAGGACAGTCTGAATATTACCTGCGAAAGAACCTTTCTAGAAAGGTCGCCTCCATAGTTTGCGACAGGACCGGCTTCCGAATCTATTGTTAGTCTTATCAATAATTGGTATTGTATTGAAACTATTAAAATTAACTAAACCAACTTCATAGTCATATTTATCATCCAAGTAAATGGGAGGATTGAAATTATAATTAGGAATAGATTATGCACCACTAAGTGAAACAGAAAATGACATTTCAACTAAATAAGTGTAGACACTTCACAATAAGTTTAAATATTATGATTGATTGAAATATTTATGTATGAATTGAAGTGAGTGATAACCACAACTATATGAATTGTTCTGTAGTCTATCATAATTGTATGTTATATATACTGGACCGTTACTATGGAAATACTTAATCAGTTTCATTGGTGAGGGTGAATTTCCATAACTATCAAAGTAAACAATTTCCTTGTCTGATTTTATGTACGATGTCCAATGTGTTCCGTCTCCTCTAACTGTATCTATATTCAAAATACCACATTCATGTTCATGAATTTTTTTTCGGTGAATTATCTCTCATGAAAACTCTCCTGAAAAATGTATTTTTAATATTTTAAAATATTTCCACAGATCTTTATCGGTAAGCCCACGATGGGGCAATTTCAGTTTTTTGTTGTTCCTTGTCCTTTGTATGGTCTTAGAGAAAGACCTTTTCCTTTGATGTCTTAGTTGTCTTCTCGGCTTTTTTTTATGTTTTCTTAATCCTTTTCCCCTGTTCCAATTCCATAGCCATATCAAGTCGTTTTTGTTCAGTTAATTGTTGACTGTTATACTTTGCATCATTTACTGCCTTTGCAATTCCAGCTGCTCCACCTCCTAGAGCTCCTAATGCACCTAACATTGGTAATATTAATGGTAAAAATCACCTATTCTCTCCGGTGTTTGAATTATACGTTCCTCAGGTTTTTTCTAAAGTAAATTACCACCACGACGAGAACGACATTTTTTAATTCCTACACCCATACCAAGTTTACGTTTTCCTTTCATGACTGCAGTGACAAACAAAGAAGCTACTTTTTCACCTAATGTAGCGTCCTGGGATTCAACTCGTTTCCAAGCTTTGTCCTCCTATACCCGATCTGCATTATGTCTTTCCTGTAGATTATTATTTTTTGCGTATGCTATATCGTGTTTCTTACAAGCTTGATCTAAAAGATTAATTCCCTTATAATTTTGTTGTAGTATTTGTTCTAGTTTTGTGTTTGGTCCACAATATTCGTATCCACCAGGTAAATGAAGGTCAAATGGTAGTTTATTAATTAACGAAACTAAATCTCCACCTTTATGATGACGACGACGACGATGTGATTGTAGCTGTTTACGTTTAACCATAGTTCTCTTTATATATCTATATATACTCTGACCACCCTATAAATACTCTCAGTTACTGGTGATGTTGTCTTATTATGAAAAAAGATGGAGATTGCAAAACATTTTATAACTTTACCTGTTGAAAATTATGATTTGAGCTGTGAACAACAACGTACTGCAGGTAAACATGGATATTTATTTGGTGGAGACTTTAAACGAGCATTAATCATCGGTCCCAGTGATTGTGGTAAAACTGATGCTATGTTATCCTTGATAGATCATCTTAATGGTTTAAGATTTGAAAATTTATACATATATTCCAAGAGTTTATATCAACCAAAATATGCTTATTCACGTAATTTAATTCAACCCATGAAAGAGATTGGATATGAGGAATTCAACAATTCTGATGATATAATTACTCCAGATGCCATAAAGACTTCAATTATTGTATTTGACGATGTAGTGGCTTCCTGCGATCAAAGTTACTTTTGTTTTGGTCGACATAAATCTACAGATTGTTTTTACTAAAGTCAAACTTATTCGGCTATACCAAAACAATTAATTCGAAATAATGCCAATCTCCTGATAATTTTTCAACAATACAAGACAAATAGCAGCAAAAACTGAAGGGTGGGAAAGGTTTAACAATGATGCGATATTTCCAAAATCCCATCGATTATAAATATTTTGATGATTTCAATGAATTGATTGATAGATTACGCTTACTTGTAGCTTCAAAACAAGCTGGCAATAATGCTCATATGAAATGAAATAGTGTCTTTTGTTGAAGAACTAAGGGAAGGTGGTATAATAGCATAAATAGATGATGTCAATCATATTCACATTAGTGGTAGAAAGCTATGCCGTTAAAGGAGTTTAACCAACATAATCTAACGTCTACACATTCCAATGATGAGGTACTACCACAACCACCATTCTATATTTGTCAACCTGGAGACATCCAAAGTTTAGCAATTATTGATATTAGCGGACATATAGACAAAAATGTTAGTTTATTAAACTATGTATTGAATAATAATAAAACTGAATATACTTTTCCAGTAAGTGGAAAAGTGGTTAATATCAATAGCAACATACCACCAACTAAAGTATTAATACTTTATAAAAATAAAATTAAAAATTTGAGCGTTCTCAACCAGCAATCTATAACAAAGGGTGAAAAGATTTCAATTGGTATAGGTGAAGAAAAAAATTATCATCCATAAATCGAACTTGTGTTAGAACGTCCTCTAGTGACCTCTACATCATTATAAATATGGTACTTTTCAAACAAATGCACCATTCCAACTATGCCTCTTAATAGATTTAATCAGCACTATTCACTATCACTATCATCATCATCATCATCATCATCATCATCATCATCATCATCATCATTATCATCATCATCATCATCATCATCATCATCATCATCATCATATATCATATCATATATTCAAATACAGTCCTTATTTAATAATTTATATAATACACTAAACACACACTAACTATAATTTATATGAGAGTCACTTAATAAGCACTTTATCGAGGTGCGATTGCGTTCTTTCAGTATCAACACTAACTGACTAACTAACTCCGCTGCGATGCTCGTCGCCTATTTATACTCGCACGACTTGTTCTAGAGACCTCTCGAACTAGAAGTTCTGGTGGATGCGCTGGGTTTTTCTAGATGTTACGTGTTCCAGATCATTCTCGAAAATAAGGCGGAGGAGCCATAGTCGTATCATATGGGAATTTCTATGGGGGCACTAATTGAGCACGTTAATGCATCATCATCATCATCATCATCATCATCACCACCGTCGTCGTCGTCTTGGTCAGTTCTTAAACTAAGTGCACAATTTTATATTTGTGACTCTTTTGATTATCATGTTAAAAACATTATTTTATTGAAAGGAGAAAAGAAAACTACCTAGTTTAAATAAGGATCATTATGTGTTGGATAATGCAGGTACAACTTTTCCTTCCCCCTACGATGCTAAAATTGTACATGTTCGACATTACGCTGCAGACGGATACGTTTTATTTAATGGTATATCGTTAAAATTCAATGAAATTGGTGGTAGTAATTTCAGGGAAGGTGATAAAATCCCATTTAAATTGGGTACACCTTCTTCTATTTGCATTGAATTCATAGTGCAGTGTCCACTAGTGAAAAATGACTAAAGCACAAGTTGTTTATGAATTACATAAACCGTCAAAAATCAATTATAGAAGAAGACATGTTGTAATTGAAGGATTACATGATTTGATACAAGCTGATTTGGTTATGACTCCCTATTCTAAAACTAATAGGGGCTACAATTATATCTCAGTTGTAATCAATGCTTTCAGTAAATATGTGTGAGCTGAGGCGATTGAAAGAAAAACAGGTAAAAAAATCACATTAGCTATGAAGCATATCCTAGACCAAATGAATGCTCCACCCAAAAATCTCCAAACTGACAACGGAACTAAATTTTATAATAAGAATTTTCAAGAGCTCATGAAAAAATATGGCATTTACCATTACAGCACATTCTCCAATGTAAAAGCAAGTATAGCAGAGCAAGTAATTCGTAATCTAAAATCTATGCTATGGAAGCAGTTTAGCATGCATGGATCTTACAAATGGTTAACGACTCTACCCAATATTGTCATCAAATATAATAATACAAGACATTCCACTACAGGTGTCATTCCCAGTGATATAAATGGGAAAAATGCAAAGTATATTACTGCATATAATCACCTAAAAACTATTGATCCAAGATCGTCAAATTTCAAAAAAGGAGATTTTGTTAGAATTAGCAAGTATAGACATGTCTTTAAGAAGGGTTTTACTCCAAATTGGACTGCTGAAGTTTTCAAAATAAAGAAAGTGAAACTTACTAATCCAACAACTTACATACTGTAAGATGATAAGAACGAAGAAATACAAGAAGGATTTTACAGGGAGGAACTGCAAAAAGTTTAATATCCCGATGTGTATCTAATAGAGAGGGTTTTGAAACGAAAGGTGATCGGCTATTAGTAAAATGGCTTGGGATGGATTCTTAATCATGGACAAATAAAAATAGCATTGTTTAAAATTAACATTTTAAATGCTCAATAAAATTATATAAACTGAAATATCAAAAATTTATTTACACATTTTAATCAATTATACTCTTAATTTTATCATAAACCTTACATCTATGTTTTATATCTAATATTGGTTCTATAATTTTGGAAATTTCAATAATTCGTTGCATAAACCGTAATCAGTCACATGCGGCAATGATCTATAATGATCCTTGTCTAGCTTGTTGATATGCATATTTTCAATTTACTAATAAATGAATTTTGTTTCTTGTTTTATCAAAGTGAATGGTTTTCTTTACTTCTATTTTATGCTGCATATTCTCCGATATCCTACACTGCGTCATGTCTCTTATTATTATCTCTAATTGGTTTTATGTTTAATATTTATTTCATAGCTGTAAATCTTCATCTTCAAGTAACTGAGGATATCTATATATTACTTCCAATGCGATAGCGTATGTCTCGTTATTTAAATGTTTTGATGGTTCAATTATATTCAAGGCTGTAGTTACTGGATCGGTGGTGGAATCTTTTATTCCCATTCGTAAAATTTTTAATGAACTAGCAAATTGTGAATTTCTCATGTCTGTTAATCTAATAAGTGGTAACATTTTCCATAACATTGAAGTAGTATCAGCTCTTAGATAAATACAAGAGTTGCCCTTATAAATTTTCACAACATTCCCAAATGATAATCGTTTAAATATTGAATCAAATTTACCCATAACGGAATTATTTAAAAATATTTTCTCGTCGAAAAAATATCTGAAAATAAAAGTATCTTTATTATTCTAAAATTACATCATGCTCTAGAGAAATGGTAAGAATTGTATCTCCCCACTCTAAAATCAAAATTATAAATGTTGAAAATCATTGAATCTAAAAAATTGATAAACTTCAAAAGTGGATGCATTTTTTAAATAAAACAATGTATAATCAGCAGCACCAGCAGCATCTGGAGATATGTATTTGTCCAATGAAGGACCATTGGCTATACAAGCGACGATTATATCAGTTCAATGAAAAAGAACTCAAGAAGTTTCCATTTGAATATTTGATTCAAAAGGCGCAACCACTTGAGTTATTATATGCATGGTATAAATTACCAAGAGCATATCGGAACAAT
The DNA here is from genome assembly GCA_910591675.1 of Galerucella calmariensis. Lineage (NCBI taxonomy): Eukaryota > Metazoa > Arthropoda > Insecta > Coleoptera > Chrysomelidae > Galerucella > Galerucella calmariensis. Next base: position 20,090 of record CAJUYG010001439.1, read on the forward strand.
TTTGATTTACAAATCCAACTGCCTTGTTTTATACATTACAATCGTCCTGACTGGCAAAGTCACATCGATGGACCACCATCATCACAGTCAAGGTGTCATTTATGTAACCCAGCCATTGAACAAATACATGTTTGATAAAAAAAATCTGTCTAATATACTATGTTTTTCATTCTATAAATTATAAAGTTACTTTTTCAATGCTATGTTTCATTTCTTAATATATGTTCATTAATTAATGTTATTGATCTGTTTTCAACTTAATATTAATTGGATAATGTACCGTAGTATTTGCACATAATATAGTATCATAAATATAAATATAACTCACCAATTAAATTTCAATAATTTCAAATGATACTGTAACGTTTATTCTAATTTATATTTACAATTAATTTATATTTATAGATTTATATTCAAATACAGTCCTTATTTAATAATTTATATAATACACTAAACACACACTAACTATAATTTATATGAGAGTCACTTAATAAGCACTTTATCGAGGTGCGATTGCGTTCTTTCAGTATCAACACTAACTAACTAACTCCGCTGCGATGCTCGTCGCCTATTTATACTCGCACGACTTGTTCTAGAGACCTCTCGAACTAGAAGTTCTGGTGGATGCGCTGGGTTTTTCTAGATGTTACGTGCTCCAGATCATTCTCGAAAATAAGGCGGAGGAGCCATAGTCGTATCATATGGGAATTTCTATGGGGGCACTAATTGAGCACGTTAATGCAGCAGCTCGCGTAACATTGCCCCCTCCTTAAGAGACAGTTCCTCCTGGAACTAACTAGGAAACTGAAACGAGATGACTGTATCGGCAACTGGTTCCCTTGTTACATTTTCCAGTTGCATGGAAGTAACATGCGACCGTCTTCTCTGTTGGCTGTGTCTCCCGTGCTCGGCCGCAGACTAGTACCTGCACTTCGGTGTCTCGGAAGATTACTTCTACCATGTTACGGATTATTCGCCAATCTAAATGCCTACATTCAATCTTGGGCATGGCTAGCCTATGCACGTCCAATTCAAGCACATGCTCCCTCAAGCTTCGTAATGCTTCCCAGACATCCTCGTACGTTGGTCTTTCGTCGAAGGTGTTTCTCGTCACTAGGTGGAAATTGTAGCGGGAGCCATCATGCAGCTTCAGAGCTTTCCTGGTACTGGTAACTGGTCTTGCAAACGTCGGGCGCCACTCTTCTTTATGAACAGAGATGCCAGTCCGCGTGCATCGGTTACGCTGGCAGGGATGTTTATTGCCAGTGAGTATTCCTCTGGAACGGTAAGCATGTCTTGTCGTCTCTCAGTCGTGACGCCGAATCTTGCTTTTCCGGTACCACCATAAGCACCCATGAACTCTACAAAAGCAGGATCGGCTACTTCCTGAAGCTGGTTTACTCCCTTATCGTGGTCACCCTCGAATGGCGCTAATCGGTTACGGTGTACCACCCTTGGCTCAACGATTATTCACACTACAGGATTGCTTATTCGCTTAAATCTTTCGTCGGTGAGTGGGAACTTGCTTACGTCACCAGTGGACCTCGACCAATTCAAAATATTTTGCAACCGTCAATACTTTTCACGTTTTTCTTGTGTATTTGCAAAACATAATAATAAATTAATTTTTTTTTTGGTGATATGTTATTTGAAAAATTATATTTAGTAGTATAAGTAGTTATAATAAAACATAAATTAACTATTGAAACAATAACTTTGAATTGAAGAAACTTGCTTATAATTGAGTTAACTGTATAATTTATTTATTATAATTTATTTTGCACAGAAAGAGAAGCAAATCTACGAGCTGTGTTTATGGGTTAATTGATGGGTAAACTCAGCATTATAATATTTTTTTTTCTTATGGGGAGAATAAAATAGACGCCTTATGCACTGCTAAAAAATTTATTAATAAACAATTTTTTTCAATTTTTTTAAAACCTCTATCATCTCTTGTCGTACTCACACTTTTTCTCTCCAACCGTTTTTTTTTCTGGGATTGATAATTATTATAATTAATCCTAATAATTGTTCGAAGTTTACAAAGAAGGATTCATACAAGCAAAAATTAAAACTTAGATTACTTTATAACAGAGCTAAGAACATATAAAACCATGTAATGTAATTTGGATGTTTATGCCAGAAACTGAGAAACTAAGGCATTCTTTTTAGTTTTAGCTTATAATATCTTAATTTCTTATTTTTTTGCATGATCATCTACATTACATTTTACATGGTTCTCTGTTCTAAGTTTTAGTTTTCAATTAATTTTTATTTTTGTTTCCATGAATCCACCTATAGTATTTGAAATGTATACATTAAAACTCGAATTCAAAAACTTTGTATTTATACTGAAATAACGTGCTTCGCATTTATAGACTTTCTTGATTGACAATTATTAGAGAAGTTTACTTACCACCTTTATTAAAAACAACACCTTCAAAATTGAAAAAACGGATAAAATAACGTCAAAACACACTTTGTAAACACACGATTAACCATAAAATTAAAAAGGTTAGGTCCAGTGATGACGTATTAGTCCGACTTGAGCGAGGCGAACACAGAGTTAAATGGAAATAAGCAATCCTGTAGGGTGTATAATCGTTGCCCTTGGTTTTCCGTTTGGGATCTTGCTGATACGATAGATGACATCGTTGATTCGTTTCTTCACGAGGTACGGACCGTCCCAAGCTTTCTGCAACTTTGGAGAAAACCCCTTTTGTCTTCTTGGGTTATGCAGCAGTCTCCTTTGTGGAAGCCTCCTTCTGTAGCTTGCGTATCGTACCTTTTTTTCATCCTATCGCTAGCGATTTGGAGATTCGATCGAACCAGCTCGTGTACGTCGTCCACTCTTTTTCTCAGCTGGGTCACGTAATCTTCACCAGCTATGTCTTCTCCGGGTCGGCATCCAAATTCAAGGTCGCAGGGTAATCTCATTTCGCGTCCGAATAGAACTTTTGCTGGTGTTTGGCCGGTAGACTCATTGATGGCGGATCTGTAGGCCATCGCAAATAGCGAGAGATATTGGTCCCAATCTCGCTGATGGTTAGATACTACTTTAGACAGGTATTTGCCAAGAGTTCTGTTCATTCGCTCTACCATTCCGTCCGACTGTGGATGCGAAGCCGTAGTTCTCGTTTTCTTCATGCCGAGCTTTTCACAAACTTCCTGGAACAGCTGGCTTTCGAAGTTTCTGCCCTGGTCGCTGTGTATTTCCAGGGGCACTTCATATCGGCAAATGAACTCATTCAAAAGCACGTCGGCAACAGTTGCGGCTCCTTGGTTTGGAATGGCATACGCTTCTACCCATTTTGTGAAATAATCCATCACCACCAAAATGTACCTGCTGCCATTTGCTGTCGGTGGAAACGGTCCGGCAATGTCCAGGGCAATGCGTTCAGAAGGGCTTCCGACATTGTACTGCTTCATAGGAGCCTTTCTTCTTCCCTGTGGTCCATTGGTCGTAGCACAGGTAGTGCACTTCTTACACCAGTCCTTCACATCTTCTGAACTGTGCATCCAATAAAACCGTTCTCGCACTTTCTGGAGGGTCTTCTTCACACCTAGATGTCCTCCTGACGGACTGTCGTGTAATTTCCGCAGTACTGCTGCTACCCTTGTTCTTGGAATCACCAACTGTCTTCTTCTTTCGGAACCTTCATCGTTCTCGATTACTCGCTGTAGCAGACCGTTTTCCAGAACCAGCGAGTCCCACTGGGCCCAATACGATTTCATCGTTGGCGAGCACTTTGAAATCTCCTGCCAAGTTGGTCGACAGTTTTCCTTTTTCCAATGTCGGAGTTTCTTCAAGTCGGGATCGTTCTCTTGTTCCTCTTCCAACTTTTCCGGTGTCCATTCGTCGCTGGTCACCGTGGTTCTTCGAATGGCAGATTCCTTAGCTTCTGTTTTGGTGCAGTGAGAGCACTCTGCTGGGCATGGTCTCCTAGAGAGTGAGTCTGCATTTCTGTGGCTTATTCCGGCTCTATGCTCAATGGTGAAATTATATTCTTGGAGCCGCTCGATCCATCTGGCGATTTGACCTTCAGGGTTCTTAAATTGCATAAGCCACTTAAGTGCGGCATGATCGGTTCTAATCACAAAGTTCTTTCCAGTGCTCCACGGACTTCACTACTGCTAGGAGCTCTCTTCTTGTGACGCAGTAGTTTTGTTCTGGTTTGGAAAGAACTTTACTAAAATATCCCAGAACTTTCTCTTGTCCTCCTTGAACCTGTGATAGCTCTCCTCCAATTCCAACATTGCTAGCATCAGTATCTAGTATAAATTCTCCTTCTGGTAGTGGGTAGCCGAGTATAGGTGCCGTAGTCAAGTGCTTTTTCAAGGTTTCGAACGAAGTTTGACAGTCTTCGTCCCAGCGAAACTCCCTTGCTTCTTCTGTAAGTCGTGTCAAGGGTTTAGCGATATCTGCAAACTTCCTTATAAATCGCCTGTAGTATGTACAGAGTCCAAGGAAGCTTCTAACTTGGTTCTTGTCGGTGGGTCTTGGCCACTTTCGTACGGTAGCAGCTTTTTTTTTTCGTCTACAGCTAAACCATCCTTGCTGACTACATGGCCTAGATAATTGACTTTGTTTTGAAATAGTTGACATTTCTCTGGGTTGAGCATCAGTTGGGCAGCTTGCAACCTTTTGAAGACACCTTCCAAATTCTTTCGATGTTCTCCGAATGTCCTTACCAAGACTATGATGTCATCAAGGTACACTAAGCATGTCTTCCAGGACAACCCTCGCAATACGTTTTCCATCAGTCTTTCAAACGTTGCGGGGACATTGCACAGCCCAAATGGCATAACGGTAAAATGCCATAGTCCAGATCCGGTGGTAAACGCTGTCTTTTCTTTATCGGCTGGATCCATTTCTACCTGCCAATATCCAGACTTCAGGTCCAAGGTAGAAAACAATTTGCTACCGGCCAGCGTATCCAGAGTATCGTCGATTCTCGGTAGAGGATAGCTATCTTTCTTTGTAACATTGTTCAATTGCTGGTAGTCCACGCAAAACCTCGTGGTTCCATCCTTCTTCTTTACCAGAACTACCGGAGAGACCCAAGGGCTGGTAGAAGGTTCTATTACCTTGTCCTCTTCCATCGCGCGAACAATTCTCTCCGCTTCCTTTCTTTTGGCCTGTGGTAGCCGTCGAGCCGATTGTCTTATTGGTTTAGCGTCGCCGGTGTCAATTTTGTGTTTGACAGCAGATGTTCTTCCTGTCTTTCCTCCTTTTGGTACAAAAAGAGATCGGTATTGTAGAAAGAGTTCTCTGATTTTTTTCTTCCCTTGCAGGCTAAGAGATTGTCCAGCCACTGCTATCATTTGTTCAAATTTATTGTTGGCATCATTGGAAGTTGTTGTTTGATGAATTATTGACGCCACTGGTACGCAAGTTCCAATTTTGGTCTCCTTCTTTATAGTTATGGGATGGTCATTCACATTTATAATGCGTACAGGTAATTATTCGGCAGCCATGACTAACCCTTTTCCTATCAGGATTCCTCGACCAACCTCTTTATCATGATTTCATGGTTCCATCATGACCGGTGTTCCTTCTTCGACGGTTCCTTGTAGCCTTGCCACAGTGAAAAAGTCACTCCTTGCGGGTACAACTGTATCCTCCTGTACGGCTACCTCAACAGTCTTATCCTCGTGTGAGTGAAGGAATACTTCCTCAGAACCTACTCTAATCACTCGGTTCTTGAAATCTAGCTGGAAGCCATGTAGGTTCATAATGTCCATTCCGAGTATTATGTCCTCTTCGATATCAGCGACAACGACAGTGTGGGTGGACTTCTCTGCGCCAATTCCCAATTGCACCGGTAGTTCTCCATGGACATTGGCGCTTTCACCTGTGGCAGTCCTGAGTCGCAGTCTCGTCGGTAAAAATCTTTTCCGGGTGTTGACAGTCTCGGGGCGAATAATAGTCCTCGTTGCTCCAGTGTCAATAGTGTATACTTCCTACCATTAACTTCACCATCCACGTATACACTATCATCGCGACATTTCAGAGAGGCTATTAGAATGAGAGGGTCTTTGGAAGGTCTTCGGGTCGAAGCTGCCCTGTGAAGGTCGACCTTTCCTAGTTTTCCTGCTGGACGTCTTTGTTTGTAGCAGTTCTCGGTCGCTTGCACGAACTGCGTACATGTCCCATTTCTCCACAATTCCAGTATCTCACAGCTTTCGGTTTTCCATTTGAGATGCTTTTCATCATGTTGACAAGCTGGTCAAGCTTGTTCTCCACTTCTTCGTCTGCTACAGCCCTCACCTTGCCGTATACTCCGGAAGCCTGTGTAGCTGCTTCGTACTCCAAGGCTGCAGAGAGTACGTCGACCAGTGTCTTGTGCCGAGCCAAGCGTAGAGTTCTCTGCATTTCATGGTCACGAACTCCGTCGATGAATGTCTGTACCCCTAAACATTCCATGACATTCTCCGGTGCCGATGGATAAGCAAACCGCACCAACCTCACAATGTCTGCTTCGAATTCTTGCAAAGTTTCGTCGCGTTTCTGTTTGCGGTTTTTCAGCTGCGACTGGTACAGATGCTCCAAGTGTTCCAGGCCATATCTCATGTTCAATCGCTTTTTGAGTTGCTCAAAATCTTCGGTCTCTTCCACTGGAATGGTCTGGAGGATATGCATGGCGTCTCCTTTAAGGGCAAGAGTTAAATTCAACGCTTTTTCTTTCTCACTCCAGTTGTTTGCCTTTGATGCCGCCTCGAATTGCTTAAGATAGTTCGTCCATGACGATTTACCATCGAATGTTGGCAGTTTCACTCGGCTGTTAATATCGTTTTCCCTTTTCAGTTTCAACTCTACTTTCTCTGCCAGTACGTCGTTGTTCGGGGCTTGCCTAGTTGTAATATCCGGGTGATGACTAGTCTTCCTTTCGATTTCTTTGATTTTTTGTTCCATTTCTTGCTCCATTCTCTTAATCTTTTCTTCCACGGCAGGAATTTCATTCTCCATATCAGATTTTAGGGACGAAATTTTATTTTCGACTTCAGCGGCAATGTCATTTTTCATTGACAAAATATTGGCAGAAATATCGTCCTTCATAGTGGAGATTTTCTCGTCCATATTAGCAGAAATATCGTTCTTTATGGTAGAAATCTCATTTTTCATGGTAGAAATCTTCTCGTCCATATTAGCAGAAATATCGTCCTTAATGGTAGAAATATCATTCTTCAAAGTAGATATTGACGAGATTATGGTGGACAACTCGTCATTGAACAAGAATGTTTCTGGATCCAAGTCTTCACTTTCCAGCGCTATTTTCAGTCTCTCAACTAATTCACTCTTTTTACCGGACGTTTCCAACTCGCGATTTTCCAATTCTGCTTTTAGTTCCGTCACTTTCAGGTCACATAGTCTCTTAGCCATTTTCACGTAATTATTTAATTATATTATCCCACTTCTGACACCAATGTAACGTTTATTCTAATTTATATTTACAATTAATCTATATTTATAGGTTTATATTCAAATACAGTCCTTATTTAATAATTTATATAATACACCAAACACACACTAACTATAATTTATGTGAAAGTCACTTAATAAGCACTTTATCGAGGCGCGATTGCTTTCTTTCTTAATAATAATTGCGTACTCACTTTGCATTATTGCGTAAGACTCTCGACTGCATTGATTGCCTCTGGCGGATTTTTAATAACAGGATGGTCATAGCAAAGTATTATATACTATCCCATTGAAAATATATTGATTTCGTATATAATTATTGCACTATATCCTGTAGGCTGTAGTTACTGGATCGGTGGTGGAATATTTTATTCCCATTTCTAAAATTTTCAATGAACTAGCAAATTGTAAATTTTTCAAGTCTATTAATCTATTTTCAATGAGTGGTAACATTTTCCATAACATTGAAGTAGTATCAGCTCTTAGATAAATACAAGAATCGTCCTTATAAATTTTCACAACATTCCCAAATGATAATCGTTTAAATATTAAACCAAATTTACCCATATTCAACGGTTCCATATTCTTGTTGTTGATTGTTGACCTAAATAAAAAGTTATCGATATCATTTCTACATGAAAAAATGTTCCATTCCTGCGTATTGAATATAAAATAGGTATTTTTGGTTCCAAATATTCCGACACATGGATCATAATTTAAATAAGGTGATAAACCAATCATAACATATTTTCTTTCTCATGTTTTTAGAGACAATTGTCGTTCTCCCAAAAATATATTATCTTGCAATTGATTGAAATTCATATGAACCATTTTGTGATTCTATTACTATACATACAATCGCTATTAGAATAATTTAAAAATATTCTCTGGTCGAAAAAATATCTGAAAAAAAAGTATCTCTATTATTCTAAAATTACATCATGCTCTAGAGAAATGGTAAAGATTGTATCTCCCCACTCTAAAATCAAAATTATAAACGTTGAAAAATCATTGAATCTAAAATATTGATAAACTTCAAAAGTGGATGCATTTTTAAATAAAACAATGTATAATCAGCAGCAGCAGCAGCATCTAGAAATATGTATTTGTCCAATGAAGGACCATTGGCTATACAAGCGACGATTATATCAGTTTAATGAAGAAGAACTTGAGAAGTTCCCATCGGATTATTCGATTCAAAAGGCTCAACCACTTGAGTTATTATATACATGGTATAAATTACGAAGAGCATATCGGGACAATTTTGATTTACAAATCCAACTGCCTTGTTTTATACTTTACAATCGTTCTGACTGGCAAAGTCACAGCGATGGACCACCATCATCACAGTCAAGATGTAATTTATGTAACTTAGCCATTGAACAAATACATGTTTGATGAAAATTAAATATGTCTAATATACTATGTTTTTTATTCTATAAATTATAAAGTTACTTTTTCAATGCTATGTTTCATTTTTTAATATATGTTCATCAATTAATTTTATTGATCTGTTCTCAACTTAATATTAATTGGATAATGTAATGTGGTATTTGTACATAGTATAATATAACTATTTATAAAAATATAATCCACCAACTAAATTCCAATAATTTCAAATGATACCATCGGATTTGGTTTGCCAATCTCCAGTTCTCCTCTAAATACTAAGGCGTGTTTTCACTCTTCAAAAAATGTTATAAACTGTTTATACGCTTTTCTCACCCCAGCTGCCCAAATTTGCTGTGTACTAATTTTACACCAATAATTTTTTTGAGCTCCCCTAATTTCAAATCATTTAATTTCATTGAAGGCTTTTTCAAAATGGAGGTGTTTCTATCAAAGATATATTGGAAATTGGATTTGTTATTATAGCAGTTGCAGTTGTCATCTTTTATTTTTTTGGAAAGTGTAAGAAGCGGCTTGAAAGGAAGATGCGAAGAGAAATTACTGCTAGTCAAGAATTGGTGTAAAAGTGATGGTTAAAGTGAGAAAATTAACAAAATGTGCGTGAAAGTGTAATGCCGGTTTGCAACGAACTTAAATACTTTCTCGAAGAATTAAGAGTATTTTATAGGAACTTAAATAAAGACCCCGTAGATAGAAGGACAAATTTAGAAAATGTACAACGCAAGTTTGTTAAACTAGATAAGCTTAGAGATAATTTTAATGATTTAAAACTGTTAGTAAATAATCCAACTTTTGAGGATAAAGATAAACAAGGCATTTTAACTTTGGCAGATTCAATTCAAAAGTATATAAAAAGTATTGTTGAAATTTTACAAGATAGATTAGCAAATGCAACTGAAGGTAATAATTCAAATTCAGAATTAAGTGCTGAAGAAGAAAACATGTCAGAAAAATTTGATTTGAAAACTGCCACAGGTTTAA
>CAJUYG010001439.1:44903-70390 GCA_910591675.1 Galerucella calmariensis
TAATAAAACATCTTTCTATAAAGAATTTGATTTTGTATACTATTTCCTTCTTGCAATTCAACATAAAATATAGCTTATTGATATTTCTTCCCTAAATACTTGTTTGATAGCATTATATGCTCTAATAATTGAATTAATTATGCTACTTGGGATTTGGTAATTTCAATATCATTTCAATATATATATATATATATATATTATTACAGAGGTATAAAATACCACGTAGATATGACTGCTACGTGTAGTCTCTATAATACGGGTGGAAAGGAAACTTTGATGCATTTAATAGTAGAATGTCCTCTACAGGGTGTCCCACGACGATTAAGAAAAGTAATATATCAGAATTGGGCAGTAGTAGACAATTATACTTTCGGGGGTGTAAGTTAGAGCAAATGTTGCATCTTTTCTTGGTATTGTGTTACCCAATGAGGTATTTGTTTTTGGTCACGTGACGTCGCATTTAAAATTATTAATGGAACAACCTGTATATTTGTGCCTTTCTATGCTCCTTCCGATAACACAATTCCAACTAACTAGCACACTTGGGGACTGAAGTGATTAATTCAAGAGCTACAGGTACCTAAAGGATTTTAAGTTGAAAAATTCATCATGTAATTTCCGGCAATCATACATTCGTACGTAATAATTAATACATATCAATATTGTCTTATTGGCACTTTTGTCATTATCATGGCAAACTTGACAATAGGCAGTCTTTTTTATAAGATTTGCTATGCTACTTTTTAATCGATATTCAATAGGTAAACTACATATTTTCAACGGTATGTCAGGAAATATTTGGAACAAATGTTTCCGAATAAGTGGACAGGTAGGTTACGACCAATTGAATGGCCATCAAGTCACCCGGTCTAACTACTATGGACTTCTTTTTTGGGGGAATTATTAAATAGATAGTGTGAGGAACTGGTTGAAAATAGAGATAACATGAAAGAAGGGATTCGACAAGCACTCCAACTCATGACGCCTTAGATGCTACAGAATACTAGGAGATCGTTTTCATGCTTTCTGCTCCTGTAGGTAATTGAGTTGATGTGAATTAGATCGGTTAACAGATTACGCCTTTTCTGATAAATCTGCAAAAGTCGGGTGTAATATATAAATGTTGGTGGAAAATGGATTGAATAGTTTTTCAAAATATAAAGTGCTAAATAGGGTGAAACATTTAAAATTCTCGAAAAATCTACTTTGAAAATTGGGAACTTTGGCATTATATTTTGTATACCATTGGAGTCAAACATGCTTCAATGGATGTTTTTCTGGTCCTTATGTGAGCTCATGCTCAAAATTGTATGTCTGTTTGAATAAGGTAATGTGAATTGAAAAATTTTGACGAGCTCCGTAATAACTTGTGAGCAATTAACGTTGTATTGGATAGTCAAAAAAAATTTACCAGTAATGTAGGCCTGAACAGTAAATCAAAAAGTACTAGAATATTTCCACCATCAAAAAAATTCCTCCTTTTTTGTGAGACTCTGTAGAAGCTGGAATAATTTTTAGATATAGTTCAATTGGTGATATATTTATATTCATGAAATCTTGGCCCTGTTAAGAAATTTATTTTGATATAAATTGTTATAAATGCCGTTTATTTGCGATCACCAACAAAGTGAATTTCACATGGTGAGTGAACTTGGATAAAGTTAATTTTTCCCATCCTGCTGACTGTCGATGTCCGAACTGACCTCTCTCGTCATAGTGCTATCCCCCTCCTGAGAACAATTTACTGTTCCCTTTTCTGACAGCGAAAACTCTCCTTCAAGGAACTTCGGGTGTAGACTTCCTACACCTCCAAGTCTCTGCTGGAGTAGGTCTCAAGTCTCGTGGTACCTACTCGCTGATCTGATCCTATACACGGTATTGATTGGTGTTCCTGTTTTTCTTTATTTTTTGGTAAAATATGTTGCCTATTATTGCCTTTTAAACTTGGTGTATGCTGTTTTCTTTGAGGTTGACTTTCTATTGGTTTGTTATGAAACGTTACTTCTTGGGAATACGCAGAATACTCCCTTGCAGTTTCGCAACCTTTGAGCTAAGGTAGTTTCACAGGATGTCATAGACTCTGTGGAGATTCACAGTAGCTACTAATTTATGCTTTACACAGAGTTATTAGGTGAAATTATAGTAAACTGAAATTGAGAATAAACGTATCTCGGCAAATTTCGTTTTAAGTCTGTCAAATAGGTTTTTATCGTTAACGTTTTGTTTTCACACCGGCAGCGGCGCAAATAGGCGTGAGCAACGGACAATGCCAAGAAGTGTCGAATAAGCGACACGTATTTTTTCTTATGTTATGTCTGTATGCTGTGCCCAATTGAACACCTTAATAAATAAGTGGATATTATATATAATGGATATTTGGGCCACTAATATGTTTAAAAATGTCTGATAATAAATACAAAATGCCTCCCTTGAAAGAAACCAAAGGAAAAGAGCATCTTCAAAATCTAGGTTAACAATTTTCGAGAACTTTGTAAACACCATTGAAATTAACTCCGGTAGCCCAGAATTCGTTTTTCCTTTGTCTAAATTTAAGTTGAGGTTATCCAAAGCAAAGCTCCTTTTAGACAATTTCGATGAAATTCAACTCGACATCGAGTGCCAGACAGGTGATTAGAGTGTGGAATTATTCAAAGAGAACAATTTGTAAATGAATTCTACAGCGTAATTTCTAATGCAGAAAATATTATGCATCCATTTAATGTCGAAGAAAGGGAATCGTCCCGAGAAAATAGCGTACACGGTTCGCGACATCGTAGCAATTCGAATTCTAGCAGCGAAAGTCGAAATAAACAATTTTTATCAAATATAAAACTGCCAACCATTCAATTGCCCAAATTTACCGGCAATTACGAAGACTGGCTAGAGTTTCATAATTCTTTTCATTCCATGATTATTCGAAATACAAACATAAACATGATTCAAAAATTTTATTATTTGAAATCCTCCGTTAGCGGCATAGCAGAGATGGTAATTAAAAGCATATCAGTGTCGTCCGATGATTTTTTAGTCGCGTGGAAAACGTTATGTGATGATGGTTTACAAAGTGATTTACTACACGATCTCTGTCATCATTGAATGAGCCCGTTGATAAGTGGAACACTTTACTGATATTTTTACTGCTCGAAAGGCTTGATTCTGATATTGCAAGTGAGTGGGGATCTAAAAAACCTGCAGAAGCGAGCCTAAATAATTTATTAGCTTCTTTGAAAAATAAAGCTGACATTTTTGAAAAAATTGAAGCTAATAAAAAGTGTTCTGTTCCGAATGAAGAGCGCGATCGGTATAAAAAAAATCCGTCAGTAAAATCTTTGGTAAGCACTCGGTGTCACTGTTTGTTGAGTGAATCTTTCGATCATAAAATCAACAGTTGTACTGAATTTTTAAATCTAAGCATTTCATTTCGGATAGAATTGAACAAACAAAGAAATTGCGGGTATGTCATAATTGCTTGCATCCAGATCATCACAGTAACACTTGTAAATGTACCAAGTGCAGCAAAAAACATCACATGCTCATCCACATTGACAATCCGAGATCTGAGGTGCCGAAAACACCAACTAATTCAAATCCTTCAAACTCGAACGCCTTGCCCACGCAGGCATTGTCTGGTAGTGTATTCAATAAAAATGTTGTACTTTTATCGACCGTGGTAGTTCAGAATCTAATTTCATCTTCACCAATCTTGTTGATAAATTGCATCTTTCAAAAGAGCGGACCAATATTTCTGTGATCGGAATAACACAAACAAGTTCAAATGTAAGGCACAAATGTGATGTGTCAATTAAATCCCTTCAGTCTTTATTTTCTTTATCACTCACTTGTTAGGTAGCAGACGTCATTTGTGAGAAACTTCCAGGCTATCATATTGATTTATCCTCTTCACCAATTCCTCCTAATATCCAGTTGTCAGATAAAAACTTCAGTGTTCCCTCAAGAGTCGATCTTCTTATCGGAGCTATGATCTTTTTTGCGTGAGCCAGATAAGGTTAGGACCGCACCTGTCCGTTCTCCAAAAAACTAAATTTGGTTGGGTGATTTCGGGACCTTTGTCAAATAAGTCTACTCACGTGGTTTCTTGCAATGTTGCCACGTCCTCTCAAGATGACGAGCTCTCAAGGTTCTGGGAGATAGAGGACTTGCCGAATTCTCGAATTTTATCCAAAGAGGAGGAAGACTGTGAAAACCATTTTGAGAAGATTAGTCGAGAGATGTAGATGGCAGATGGCAGATTTGTAATTCCAATCCCCTTAAAGGACTCTGTTCAAAAATTGGGTGAATCAAAGGCAATAGCAGAAAAAAGATTTTCTTCCGTTGAACGCAAGCTTTAACGAAACCCAACAATGAAGGCGAGATATATTTCATTTCTGAATGAATATGTCTCGATGGACCATATGTCAAAGGTCGACGATCTTGAAAACACAATTAGTTACTATCTTCCTCATCACGGAGTTTCAAAAGAGGACAGTCTTACCACGAAGCTTCGCGTGGTGTTCAACGGATCCTCTCGTACCACTTCTGGCACAGCCGCGGCTTGTTTTCTTGCAACGCGCTGCTTGGTTGAGCTGTCTCATGAAAATGCTATGGCCTACCCACAAGCTTCTAAGGTCATTTTAAATGATTTTTATGTTGATGATTTGATCACCGGGTCGGACTCTATACCCGAACTTATTTTATTGTGTCAGCAAATCATTGAAATATTGTCCAAGGGTTGTTTTCCTCTCCGTAAGTGGGTATCCAACGAACCGTCAGTTCTGGACGGCATTCATGAATCTATTAGTTCTCCAAATATTGCTCATTCCTTTGGACCAAACGAGAACAGTGAAACATTGGGACTGAATTGGTATCCTCAATCCGATTGCCTTACGTACTTTATTCTTTCTGAGCTGCTTCCCAAAACTATAACCAAAAGGTCTATTCTTTCAGGAAAAGCAAGAACTGCCGACCCGTTAGGTCTGCTCAGTCCTGCAACAATACAGGCTAAAATTATGCTGCAGCAGCTTTGGCTGGAAAAGTTGGGATGGATTCAATCTGTACCACTACATATCCATTCAGAATAGCTGAACTTAAGACATCAGCTAGCTCAACTAAACAATCTTCAAATCAGTCGCAAGGTGAAGCTGTATAATGCCGTCTGTGTCGAGTTACATGGCTATTGTGATGCTTCTGAGCTAGCCTACGGCGCTTGTCTTTATGTGCATAGTAATAATGAGTCCAGTAAAGTTCTAATTAAATTATTGTGTGCCAAGTCCAAGGTCGCTCCACTCGAGAAAATATCAATTTCCCGTCTTGTACTGCTCTAATTCTCAGTAGACTTGTCACTAAGGTGTTGGCATCTTCTTCTTTTAACGTTCTCTAAACAATTTTACTGGTCTGACTCCACGGTAGTCCTCAGTTAACTTAAGCTCTCTTCCCATTTATTAAAGACCTTTGTTGCAAACAGAGAATCGGAAATTCAGGAGTCAACGGAAACTTCATGATGGAGTCAGATCGGCGGATAATCCTGCTGACCGTATATCCCGAGGAATTAATCTATCAAAATTAGAGTCATGTCTACTTTGGTGGCATGGCCCTAGTTTTTTGGAACAGGGGGTCGATAACTGAACTTTTCAGCTTCCCAGCAATAATAGTGATGCTAAACCTACAACTCTCGTGGCTAGCATCGGGTTCAAATTTCATTTTGAAAATTTTTCGCAATTCTCTTGCTTTAATCGCACTGTAGCTTTTTGTTTCCGTTTCAATAATAATTCACAAATACAGAGAAAATAGTTGATCCAATTTCTGTAGCTCCGTTCTTTTCCTAGTCAAGCTTTCTCAAGTTGAATTTTTCCCAGCGGAGCTGAGCAATTCGTCCAAAGGCCAATCTCTTCGCTCCCAGAGCAAACTTTTGTCTCTCAACCCATTTATTGATCAATAAGGCATCCTCAGGGTGGGGGCAGGCTTGAAAACTCATCCTACAGCTACTCCAAAAAACACCCTATACTTCTTCAATCAAAGCATCATTTTACAAAGTTATTATTTGAACATGAACACCTAAGACCTCTTCATGCTGAACCTCAGCAGCTGTTATACTCTATAAGAGAGTCGTATTGGCATATCCTCGGGAAAAACCTTGCGAGAAAGACAGTACACAAATGCATATCATGTTTTAAGGTTCGACCGACATCCAAACACCCTCTTATGGGAAATCTTAGGGCGCCGCGAGTCACGCTTTCTTTTCCATTCATAAATACCGGGGTCGATTATGCTTTTACCTTAAAGGACAGACGAAGCCGTGGTTTTAGAACATATAAGGCGTACGTGAGCCTTTTCGTATGCCTGATTTGACAAGCGACGCGTTTATGTCGGCATTGAAAATATTTGCTTCTAGAAAAGGCAAACCAGAACACTTATATACTGACAATGGAACAAACTTTGTTGGGTCCAATAACCATTTAAAAGAGTGAGGTTATTTCTTTTAATATCACAATGATGAAATATCTACTTCTAGTTCCTTTCAAGAGATTCAATAGCATTTTATACCAGCTTACTCACCCCATTTTGGGGGACTTCTGGAGGCGGAAGTCGAATCCATGGAAGGCCGTTTAAAACGCATTTTATCAGAGGCATTGCTTACGTATGAGGATTTCCAGGTCTTTATGTCCTTTAAGTCCTGATCCTTCAGATCTTAATCCACTCACACCCTCTCACTTCCTCATTGGTCGCACACTTTCTTCAGCTCCTAAGCCCAACCAGCTGGAAGTGAAAATCAACCGCCTCAATAATTTTGAAAGACAATTACGTCAGCAGTTCTGGAAACGATGGTCTGTCGAGTATTTTTCAGAATCGACAGAAATGGAGACAGAATGCATCCAGTTTACAGGTGGATCACTTGGTTCTAATTGAGGAGCCAAATCTTAGCCAATGGCGCCTCGGAAGAGTCCTCACACTTCATGAAGGTCAAGATGGAATTCCCAGGGTCGCTATCTTAAGAACTGCCAAGGGTGAAGTGCAAAGGGCAATCACAAATTTGTGCCCACTACCCCAAATCAGTGATAATGGACAATGGACTATTGAGTTTGAAAGCTCACTTTTTCAAGGCGGGGGGCATGTTGCGTTTAACCCCCCATGTTACGCCCATGTCGGGACTATGTTTCGTTTTTACACCAGCAGCGGCGCGTAAAGACGCGAGCAGCGGACAATGCCAAGAAGTGTAGAATAAGCGACACGTGTTTTTTCTTATGTTATGTCTGTCATTGTCTGTATGCATGTTTTAACTCAATGCTGTATTGTGAGTTGTTAATCATGTATAGAACAAATGTTTCTTAAAAAAAAGGTTATGGTTCAGAACCAGTGCAGTTAACTTTCAAATAATTCTTCAGACGGTATCTTAAAAATATGGATTGCTCCGAATTAGTAGGATTCTACATTACCCCACATTCCGCCTATACCATGAACTGAACTGGCTCCAACTGGATCATCAACACCAATCTGTGAACACATTTGAGCTACTAGCATCTATACTTACAATGGGCTGTACCTCGTGAGCGAAAAGAGATATCAAAAAAGTTTCTAAACCATTTCTAGAGTAGATGGGGAGAACTAAAGTGACATAAGAGAAAACGCACACCCATCAACCCCCTATACCCCAACTACACTACGCACAGAAATTAAAAAGGCCACCCCCTACATGTGATAGGTCGTTTGAAAGCCTGCAGAAAATGCTTTCCAACGGTCGAAGTCATAATTATGCAGGGCATAACAATGGAGCAAAAGCATGTATTTGACAACAAAAATAACAATTAATTGTGGAACGATACTACAAAGAATTAATTGAGCATGTCGTGATAATACTGAAGCTCTCGCCAACGTTCGTTTACAAAACAATGGAAAACATTTTAAACACTTACTGAATTGATTACAATTTTTGTACTTCGACGTTTTACACTTTTCCATTATGTTGTCAAATAAATGTTCCTGCTTTATTGTTACACCTTGTATAATTATGACGTTGGAAATCTTTTTCTTCGGGCTTTTCACCAGTAGGGGTTTGTGTGTTCTATCTCATGTCATTTTAGTTCTTCCTGTCTAACCTAGGAACGGTTTTGAATATATTTTTTTAATATCTCTTTCCGTTCACGAGGTACAAACCATTGTAAGTTTTAAAATTGACACCCTGTATATAAATATATATGCGTCTCTACACATATGGGTG
Source organism: Galerucella calmariensis (assembly GCA_910591675.1). NCBI lineage: Eukaryota > Metazoa > Arthropoda > Insecta > Coleoptera > Chrysomelidae > Galerucella > Galerucella calmariensis. The sequence goes on from CAJUYG010001439.1 coordinate 53,116, forward strand.
TATGTGTTTGTGAGTGGGAGGGGAAATGGGTGTGTGTGTGTGTCAGAGATAAACCTCATCAGTAAGTCAAAAATTTTGAAATCTATCACCTATACAATAAAAATTAACTTATGTTTTGGTTAAATGTAAATAACGCTAAAAATTGAGCCGAAGATCACTCTGGAATTTACCACGAAAATGAATAATGAAATTAATAAATAATGGATTTTCCAAAAGTTTATAGAGAAATTTATTATTTTGTTCCAGCTGGTGGATGCCAGTTCCATATTAACCATCAAAACTTAACAACTTGGGAAAAGTGAAAAACATTCACCTTTACCTTATATTATTTATTTCCAATAATGAGATTTATAGGGGTGAAGCTGGAATATCACCAGGGGTTTGGTTACGCGTAACTCAGAACTACGCTTATAGCCTTTGCCACCCAAGATCGTCTGTGCGTGGTGACGAATCACATCCCACACGGGGTGTTCCTGTTTCTGCAAAACACCGCGAATCTATAAGAGTGAATCAATTAAAACAAACGGCTGCCTCCGTAAACCTTCTCGTGGGAATATTTAGGAGTGTTCCAGAATCTTCAAATTTTTAAGAGATTCCAGCCTCCATAAGCGGGGATGTGGTTGCGAGTCTACAAGCAAAAAAAGTCCCTCCTAAAAAACGAGTCAGAAGACGGCGGTCCCACCCCGCTTTTTGGTCGTCAAATGAGATAAGGGAGATTCCACAAAATAAATTTCACCCCCGTCACTATTCATAAGATTTTTGTAAAGTGTAATACGAGATGCATAACTGCACAGGATGGGCAAAAATAGTGATCCTATGTGCAGAAAATGAACTCACATACTCTGCTTCTGTGAGAACTTTCAAGGACTTAGACGAAAGCACTTTGGAGTGGAAATAACACATGCATCACAACTACTGAAGATCCCTCCAGATAAACTGGTGGTCTATATAGAAGACACGAAGCTTCTGGAAAGGAAGTAAGTGGATAACATGTGTAATGGTACAAGGATTCAGTTCAAGTGCCTGGGCTGTTGAGAGTATGGATGAGGAGATGCTTAGTAGGTTCGTAAAATAAAAAATGGTCTATTGGTAGGAACTACCCCAGCCGCTTAACGACTTTTGATAAATTTGCTGATTTTGTTGTTGAAATTGTACCCCATTGAAACTTGAACAACTTCAAATGCGTAATTTACTGTCTGTATTCACTAAATTGCTCAATTGGAGATTTATTGGCTGGTTAAAAAGACCAAGGCGCACTTGAAGTACGTCGATTCAAAATTATAAAAAACGGAACCTTAATAGACCTAGCCACATGATCACTTTTAACACACCAATTTTACTTTGGCAGATCATAGCTGCTTTCTACAGTCAACAGGTTAGGTTGTATGAGGTGCTTATAATTCCAACGTTCTGGACATGATATGTCATTCACCTGCAATAGCGAACAGCTATGTGTATGTGGTAAACCCTTACATGAACCCAGACTCTGTGATTAGCCAGTTACGAGTGTGAATTGTTAGGGAACATATTCGTGAATGACCTGTGTATAAACAAGAAAACGGCTGTCGTCCAACAATACTCGTTAAAAAAGGCTACTGTCTTTGCGAAACGCGTCACGAATATGTATTGAAGTTAGTTCAAATACAATGGAGATTCAAAAAAATTAAATTGTTCCATTTCATCGTTCAATGAAGATATGTATGAAATAGCTAACGCATTGGAAGGCAATTTCGAACACGTCGGTTTAGATAAAATAGCATACTGTAATGTTTTTCTTATTTATTTGAACTGTTTTTACCGTGGGATCAAATTATACACTCACTATGGCTAATTACTATTGATTTATTGAAGAAACACTCACACACTATAATAAACTTGATTTATCTATACTCGGTATAATAATTGTCCTAATTTATCTTCAACACTATTTATATTCACTTTCTGTTCACTCACTGTATACTGAAACTGTTTACCGATTCACTGTATACTGAACAACTCCTCCACTCACTCGAAAACCCGCTTATATATAGTCCCTCGAATCTCTGGACTTTCCTGAATTCACCGCCTTCTACGCTTCTACGCTGTCTCGATATTACCTTCCAATATTCGCTAAAAAAAGTCTTTTAAAACTTCACAATAAAATATGGAAACAAGGTTGGTTTCCCAAACAATGAAGAAAAGCTTCTCAAACCAGATAGGGATCCTACTTTAGCATCAAGATGGACCAATGTCACTAACCTGTTGATTGGGAAACTTTTTAGAGAAAATGGTCTCTGTTCGTCTAACATGGATTCCTGAATAATCTCATCAGTCAGGATTCCATGCTCGCTTCACAATGGAAAATCTGGTCCATATTGAAGATATAATACAGAATAGCTTTGCCAACAGAACTCACCTTGTTACTATATCTTTCAGCCCAGAAAAGGCGTTTGACATAACATGGAGATATGGAATCTTGAAACAACTGCACAACTGGCGACTGCCTGGAAATCTGCCGCGTTTTATAGATACTTTCTTCGGGATAGATATCTCAATGTTAAACATGGGAAAGATCTTTAAGAGAGTAAAGTCCTACGGGTCTTTATTTTTTCCAGAAAAGTAGTGATTCAAAGTCTCCAGTACTAAAACGAAAGTAATCCATTTTTGTCAGCTAAGAAAAACTCACAGGAATCCTCATATAGGAATAATAGGTACTCCTATGGAACAGGTGAATTCTTACAAATGTTTGGGTTTTTCAATAGTAAGCTTTGAACAAGTCATCGTGAAGTGTGAAAAAGTCTTAAACATTATTAGAGCTTTATAAGATTTAATCTGAGGTTAAGATCGAGAAATTCCCATAAGGCTTTACAAAACATTCATACTACCCTGCGAAAGCAAGCTTCATGGTGGGAGAAAAAAACTGGGAAAAATTTATTCGATTCAAAAAACAGCCTTTGAACTAGCCATGGGTGCTTTCCTCTCAAATCTCTGGATTGTGAATCCAGCGTCCCTACACTCTTGATCAGAAGAAATCAACTGCTTCTAAACTAGGCTCCAAATATTTGGTATTGGCTGTATTTCCAATTGAGCGTTCTTCATGTAAAAAGATTCAAACTAATTTGAAGTAAAATGGTCGACAGATGGCAACAAAGTGGTGTTTTTTCGTGAAAAAAAAATGATAAGCCTCATGATTAAAAGTTACGCCAAATAATTATTTAACATTAATTAAAACTAAATCCAAAATGGCAGACAAAAAAACGAATGATAACACCGAGGCAGACGCCGATGAACATCGTGGTCCCGAGCGCGCTTCACCTGCTGTTTGAGGTTTTATAAATTATTCAATTTTCAATGAAAACAATTTAGAGAGGGATCATTTTCTAGCTAAAAGCATCTTTCTAATGGTGTAAATTAAAACATTAAAAATAATTAATATAACCATAAACAATTTAAGTACAAATTATACTCTAAATTAGTCAAATTTAACTGATTCTCTGTTGCTTACTTTTAGCTTTGAAAATTAGTGAATATTAACTAATTGATTAGTTAAATAATAAAAAAACAAAAACTAATATTCAAAATTATATGACTTTTTGAAAAAGTGAAATTTCCACTTGAGAATAGTTAAATTTATTCTGGAAAATAGTGGAATATTCACTTTTTAAAGGTTGAATGATATTAAATTATAGTAAAACTTAGGATTTAACTGAATCACAGTTGAATTATTTACTAATTTTTTTTCGAATATCGTACATATACAACGCATAATATCAAATATCAATGAGCCTTTCCAAAAAAAGAAATTACAATGTTTAGAAGCTTCATCAATGCCTCCTTGTGAAGCTGAATTACTACCACAACTTCTCAGGGCATTATACATCGCAAGACTATGGACCCACGCTCACAAAAAAATACCGACTCACATGCAACCTGAAAACCTTGGATGGGTAAAAACAGATAAAAAATATGAATTCATGTGGATCACAGGACCTCAGGTACCACCCACTGTGAAAGATGTTATTATTGATAAAGAGCAGGATGAAGGTGAGAATATTTTGTGATTCTTTTAAATCTATATTTTTTGTATTCGTGTTTCATGTTTCATTTTCAATTGTTTTTTTCAGAATCCAACGACGTGGAGTCAGAAAGTTACATTGATTGCGAAAGTGAAAATGACATGGAGTATGATGATTCAGACACATGTAGCGAAACCAATTAAATCAGCATTTTTCTAAAAATATTTGCTAATAAAATAAATATTTTAATTATCTACATGTCCGAGCATTTCGTATGATTATTATATTTTATACTCAAATTGTTCATGGTTATTAATTATTTTTAATGTTTTAATTTACACCATTAGAAAGAGCATGCTTTTAGCTAGAAAATGATCCCTCTCTAAATTGTTTTCATTTAAAATTGAATAATTTATAAAACCTCAAACAGCGGTTGAAGCGCGGCGTCTTAAGCGTGAAGCGCGCTCGGGACCACGATGTTCATCGGCGTCTGCCTCGGTGTTATCATTCGTTTTTTTTGTCTGCCATTTTGGATTTAGTTTTAATTAATGTTAAATAATTATTTGGCGTAACTTTTAATCATGGGGCTTATCATTTTTTTTTCACAAAAAAAAACACCGTCTGCCGTCTGCCGACCATTTTATTTCCATGAAAATGTCTGCCAATAATATTCACATTTCCTAACAAAAAATCCTACATAATGACACAACTTTTATCCGTGAGTCTTATATTTTTTTTTCTTTCAAAAATTATCGATTTTGATCGGCTATTACGTACTTAATCTTCCTAACCACGCAGACAGACTGGGTGCTTAGTGTTTGAGAACTTTGATCGAACTTCTCCAGCTAGTCAAATATCATGTACCTTATACATTGTTTTTTCTGTAGCCAGCTCTCCGTCTATTATACTAATCGGTGACTTCAACTTTCCTTACATTGTCTGGACGACATCTCTATCTGATGGTGTTAGTTCGCACAATCTTTTCCAAAATTTTATTTCAAACTCCAACCTATCCCAACTCATAGAAGAACCCACCAGATTCAGAATCAACAACCAACCGTCTACTTTGGACCTTATTCTTACCATTGATGACGAACTACTAACACCCGGAATCAGTTCTCCAATAAGTAAATCCGATCACGCAGTCATAATAACTCACATTCAGTTTAATGTCAACTCCTCTACAAGTTCAAGTAACACACTCACTCACAATTATACTGACTTTAACAAAGTTAATGACGACTTATCCCAGCTCGATTGGCATTATGTGTTGAATTGGTCTATTGATCCCTCGACGATGTGGAATACCATCCTTCAAATCACCAGTAAAACAATTTGTGAGAATACAATCCAACGTATAATTTTCAAAAACCTGAAACCTCGGATAAATAACCTGGTAATACATTTAATCAAACATAAACGACACATGTGGCGAAAATATAAACAAACCAGGCTTACTGCAGATTTCAGTAACCATCGCAATTGTTCTAATCGGGTTAAAGTACTACTTGATAATCTTCGACACCACTTTGAAGAATCAATTATAGCCAACGGAAACTCAAAAAATATAAATAAAAAGACTTCCGAAGCATTCTCACAGACATTTTCAAAAGTTTTTACAAACGGACCTTCTGATGACAATATGCCTGACATTATATGCCTCCGTCTCTTCGCCACTCTTCACAATATTCTGTTCACAAATGATAAAATCAGACAGCATTTGCTAAACCTGCGCACTAACGCCTCACCTGGTTGGTCTGACACCCTACTTTCTAAAAAGATGTTCCGATGCTCTTGCTACTCCGCTATGCTTAATAAGATAGATAGATAGATTTATTTGACTACATTACATGTTTTCCTAGTGTTTGTAGCAAGTCAGAAATACAAAATGTAGAATGTACAACATTTGACATATTAATAAAAATAAAAACACATTATACATAATAATATCGTCCTTCACAAACAGTTCTTTGCCTTCTAGTTGGAAACTAGCTTCTGTCACCCCCATTTTAAGAAGGGCAATAAGCTCGATAGCAATAATTATCGCCCAATAAGTTTATTACCCGTCGTCAGTAAAATAATGGAATCCATTATTTCCGAGACTATGATGGATTTTCTCCTTGAACAGCATATTATTCCAAAACAGCAACATGGATTTATTTCAGGGCGATCAACACTTACCAACTGACTTCATTGTGTTATTGACTGGACATCATTCTTGAATAATGGAGAACCTATCGATATAGTGTTTTCAGATTTCTCCAAGGCTTTCGACTGAATTCCCAAGCAAAGACACCTGTACAAGTTAGAACATTTTGGTATTAGAGGAAACTTGAAATTATGGATTGAAAACTTTTTGACGGTACGAGTTGGTGACCAGTTTTGGGCCCACTTTTGTTTACAGTGTACACTGGCGATTTACCGTTTCACGTTTTCAGCAAAATATCACAATATGCAGACGACTCAAAAATATATGACAATCCCAACACAAGTCATCAATCTATCCAAAATGACCTAATATGAATACATCAATGGTCTTCGGAATGGTTACTTCCATTAAACACTGAAAAATGTGTAGTGCTTCACGTAGGTGAAAATAGCCCACATTTTGAATATTTTATTGATGGTAAAATTTTAATCACAGTGACCTCTCATAATGATCTTGGTGTTATTATGAATAGTGAACTATCGTGGTCCGATCAAGTGCTCTCAGTATCCAAACGTGCAAATACTAGACTTTATCTTATTAGTAAATGCTTCTCAAAAGTATCCTTTCAGAGTTTCTGCAAATTGTATGCTACTTATGTAAGACCTATCCTTGAATACGCCGGTCCAGTCTGGTATCCGGACTTAATTCGTGGTAGAACGTTACTGGAGAGTGTACAACTGAAAGCTACCAGAGCTGCTTCAGGACCTGTAAGACCTTCATACGAAGAAAGATTATCCATGGCAAATCTTACCACGTTTGAACTATGTCGGTTACGAGGCGATCTTATTGTAGCCTTTCGAATCCTTAAATATAATTTTGGTGATCTAAAACAGTTTTCACCCTAAATACAGACACGAGACTTGGAGGACATCAGCTAAAGTTGAAAAAGGGAAATTTCACGGTTAGATCGAGACAAAACTTTTTACCTATCAGACTTTTCGATAATTGAAATGATTTAGACGGTGAAATTGTCTCAGCAACACGTGTCAATATATTCAAAAATAAACTGGATCAGTGTAACTTATTCAATAACATTTAGAGCTTAATCGTAATTTTTATTTTTTTCCTTCTCATTTGTTTGCTTACTCCTAGTAGGTATTTTTTTTGTGATGTATTGTATTTTTTTTTGGCCCAATAGGAGCCAGCTCCACTGCCCTCATCAATATGTAATAATAATAATAATGATAATAATATAGAACATGTTGTATATTTTCACTCCGAATTTTTCGTGAGAACATTTGGTCGTGCCATACAGCATATTTTATAGAGGAACATTTTCGTGGATAATTTCAGAGACATTTTTTGCATTATTCATTGCTGTGTAATACGGCTTAAGGTTTATTTCAAATATAATATTTTGAGTTAATTGAAAAATACTTATCACAGTACATACCTATTTTGTTTAGTTTATTATTATTTAGTGGCACACGTTTTATCATAACATGCTATGTAGTTATATTATTATGGACTAATTTGAAAATTTACATAATTATATTGGGAAAATTGTAAAATGACAACTTGAGAAACTTACCATATCGAAAAAGGGCATCGAACAGCAAACCAAAATAGCTCCTACTGTTCCTACCAACAGCGCTTCCCAACCTGCAAAAAAATAGATAAACGAAGTTCTTAAGTGATTCTTTGATTTTGTCCCATAGAATAGTAGAAAAAAATTCATCCGAAGCACGCAATTTGTGATTAAAGGTAGATTTATGCAATCAATAATCAATCAATAATTGAAACTTAGATCAGTATTGAACTAAGAACATAGAACCATGTAGTGTAGTCGTTCATGTAAGAAACTAAGGAATTGAGATTTGAACTAAAACTGAAAGGGAAGCCCAACTTCCAACTGAAATTAATCCTTCATGAATTCGACACAACGCATGCGAGCACTGAACACAGATCACCCACTGATATTGGACTGGCTGATTAGCCACCATTCGTTTGTTCTTCCTTATATAAGCTTGTGTTGAATATTTCCATAATTCACTTTATTTTCCATGAACAGTTACCTGCAGCTCAATTTCCTAGGGAAGTTTTCACAAATGAAAAAGAAAAGTGTGAGTGTTCGGTTGGTTTACTAATTTGAGTTGAATGAATAGCTGAATATTCTTAGTTTAAGTTTATTCGTGAACTCAAATGAGTTTTAGTTTTTCACCTGATATATGGTTTGGTATTGCTGATGTAGCAGATGACCACCATTAAGGAAAAGGGAAGTAACTAGAGTTCCACGATACGCCTCATCGCAATATAAAATTTTGTTTATTTTGCTCTCCATCATCGTTTCCCATCAGTTTCCATTCTCGTAAGATGGTATACCTACCCTTCGGTCTTTTGTGAAATTACCAAATTTGTATACCCATCAGATTATCAAATTTTTTCTCTTTTGCTCAAGTTGGTAGACCGTTCAGATAATTCTCAACTGTTGAAACTACTTTTTTTCAAAGCAGTGAGTTAGATTCGCGAATTTGAAAACGTCGTTCATAGTCAGTACCCTTTCACAATCCTCACTAGGTTATTGGAGCTGAAAGCTATTGTGTGCAACAATCAACTGAGTGGCACCTGGTCACACATTAGGGATGAATTTTCAAAACGAGATGACATAGTCACCACGGCCAACGTTCTGAAGCCGTGAAAGTGAATGGAAAATTCATTACATACTGATTCAATGAAATTTAATGAAGCTTTACTATATATTATTTTGAATTTAGGTTAAGCCAGAATATTACAAAACTATCTTTGGTAGAGCGTGAACCATCATACTTCCGGCACACCGTATTTGTCATTTTAAATTTAGATTGAGGGCGAATGAGGAGTTCATTATATACAAGTTGAATGGAAATTTGATGAAGCATATAGAATATTATTTTGAATTGAGTTGTATCATCTTGTGCTTGATGATTTGTGAAATGATATTACACTATTTGCGACTAACTAATAATGACGACTCTTATGAATTATTTCTTAGCCGTTCCATTTTATCTAATGCTTCGTTGTTACATGGGGCTTTATTTGTCAACTTGGAACAATCAAGTTCCTCAATCCGAATACCGTCCAAAAATCTGCACCGGCTGAGTGCGACGTATGCTTGTGCGCGCAAAGGAGAGTTACAAGCCCACAAAATACAAACATACAAGTGAAGCTAATAAGGGCATGTTAAAACAATTAAAAATAAATAGTAAAAGTGGAAAAGGACTTTCAATCCACCACACTTCAGTTTTATCAAAGTTACAGTACTAAATATATACATGTATTTTCTTGTAAATTCAATATTCCTGAAATTTAAGAAATAATAAATGATACAGTCCTTATTTAATAATTCATACACTAAACACACTAACTATAATTTATATGAGAGTCAGTTAATCAACACTTCATCGAGGCTTTCCTTCGTTATCGACACTAAATATATGCTGCGATGCTCTTGGCCTACTTTTACTCGCGCGCCTTGTAGTTCTAGAAATCTCTAGTCGTTCTGGTGGATGCGCTGTGTATTCTGGATGTTTCTCGAAAATTGGGCAGAGGAGCCATAGTCGTCTCATATGGGAATTTCACTGGGGACACTAATTGAGAATATTAATGCAGTAGCTCGCGTAACATTGCCCCCTCCTTTGGGGACAGTTCCTCCTGGAACTAACTAGAAAACTGAAACAAGATGACTGTATCGGCAACTGGTTCCCTTGTTACATTTTCCAGTTGCATGGAACTAACATGCGACCGTCTTCTCTGTTGGCTGTGTCTCCCGAGCATGGCCGCAGACCAGTACCTGCACTTCGGTGTCTCGGAAGATTACATGTACCATGTTACAAATTATTCGCCAATCTAAATGCCTACATTCAATCTTGGGCATGACTAGCCTAAGCACGTTCAATTCTAGCACATGCTCTCTCAAGCTTCGTAATGCTTTCCAGACAATCTCATTCGTTGGTTTTTCGTCGAAGGTGTTCCTCGTCAGTAGGTGGAAATTGTAGTGGGAGCCATTTTGCAGCTTTGAAGCTCTACCTGGTACTGGTAGCTGGTTTTCCAAACGTCGTGCGTCACTCTTCTTTATAAACAGAGATGCCAGTCCACGCGCATCGGTTACGCTGGCAGGGATATTTATTGCCAGTGAGTCTTCCCCCGTAACGGTAAGCAGGTCTTGTCGTCTGTCGGTGGTGATGAAGAATCTTGCTTTTTCGGTACCGCCATAAGCACCCATGAACTCACAAAAGCAGGATCGGCTACTTTCGGAAGCTGGTTCACTTTCTCATCGTGGTCACCCTTGAATAACGCTAATTGGTTACGGTGCACCACCTTTGGCTTTCCATTTGGGATCTTGCTGATACGATAGATGATATGGTTGATTCTTTTCTATACGAGGTACGAACCGTACCAAGCTTCCTGCAACTTTGCAGAAAACCCCTTTTGTTTTCTTGGTTTATGTAGCCAGACTTTGTCTCCTTCGTGGAAACCTCTTTCCGTAGCTTGCGTATAGTACCTTTTCTTCATCCTATCGCTAGCGATCTGGAGATATGATCGAACCAGCTCGTTCACGTCGTCCATTCTTTTTCTCAGTTGGGTCACGTAATCTTCTCCGGGTCGGCATCCACATTCAAGTTCGCAGGGTAATCTCATTTCGCGTCCGAACAGAACTTTTGCTGGTGTTTGGACGGTAGACTTATTGATAGCAAATCTGTAGGGCATCCCAATCTCGCTGATGGTTAGATACTACTTTAGACAGGCCATTCCGTCCGACTGTGGATGCAAAACCGTAGTTCTCGTTTTCTTCATGACGAGTTTTTCACTAACTTCCAGGGGCATTCCATATCGGCAAATGAACTCATTCACAAGCACGTCGGCAACAGTTGCGGCTTCTTGGTTTGGGATGGCATACGCTTCTACCCACTTTGTGAAATAGTCCATCACCACCAAAATGTACCTGCTGCCATTTGCTGTTGGTGGAAACGGTCCGGCAATGTCCAGGGCAATGCGTTCAAAAGGGCTTCTGACATTGTACTGCTTCATACGAACATTTTTTCTCCCGTGCGGTCCATTGGTCGTAGCACAGGTAGTGCACTCCTTACACCAGTTCTTCACATCTTTGGAACTGTGTATACAATTAAACCGTTCTCGCACTTTCTGAAGGGTCTTCTTCACACCTAGATGTCCTCCTGACGAACTGTCGAGTCATTTCCGCAGTACTGCTGCTACCCTTGTTTTTGGAATCACCAACTGTCCTCTACTTCCGGAACCCTCATCGTTCTCGATTACTCGCTGTAGCAAACCGTTTTCCAGAACCAGCAAGTCCCACTGGGCCCATTACGATTTTATCGTTGGCGAGTACCTTGAAATCTCCTGCCAAGTAGGTCGACAGTTTTTCTTTTTCCAATGTCGGAGTTTCTTCAAGTCGGGATCGTTCTCTTGTTCCTCTACCAACTTTTCTGGTGTCCATTCGTCACTGGTCACCGTAGTTTTTCGACTCGCAGCTTCCTTAGCTTCTGTTTTGGTGCAGTGAGAGCACTCTGCAGGGCATGATCTTCTAGAGAGGAAGTCTGCATTTCTGTGGCTTATTCCGGCTTTATGCTCAATGGCGAAATTATATTCTTGGATCCGCTCGATCCATCTAGCGATTTGACCTCCAGGGTTCTTATATTGCATAAGCCACTTAAGTGCTGCATGATCGGTTCTAATCACAAATTTCTTCCCATACAGATACTGATAGAAGTGCTCCACGGACTTCACTGGAATATCCCAGAACTTTCTCTTGCCCTTCTTGAACCTGTGATAGCACTCCTCCAATTCCAACATTGCTAGCATCAGTATCTAGTATGAATTCTCTCTCTGGTAGTGGATAGCCGAGTATAGGTGCAGTAGTCAAGTGCTTCTCCAAGTTTTCGAACGAAGTTTGGCAATCTTTGTCCCAGCGAAACTCCCTTGCTTCTTCTGTTAGTCGTGTCAAGGGCTTAGCGATATCTGCAAACTCCTTTATAAATCGCCTGTAGTATGTACAGAGTCCAAGGAAGCTTCTAATTTGGTGCTTGTCGGTGGGTCTTGGCCGCTTTCGTACGGCAGCAGCTTTTTCTTCGTCTACACCACCCTTGCTGACTACATGGCCTAGGTAATTGACTTTGTTTTGTAATAGTTGACATTTTTTGGGGTTGAGCATCAGTTGGGCAGCTTACAACCTTTTGAAGACACCTTCCAAATTCTTTCGATGTTCTTCGAATGTCCTTCCCAAGACTATGATGTCATCAAGGTACACCAAGCATGTCTTCCAGGACAACCCTCGCAATACGATTTCCATCAGTCTTTCGAACATTGCGGTGGCATTGCACAGCCCAAATGGCATGACGATGAGATGCCATAGTCCAAATCCAGTGGTGATCGCTGTCTTTTCTTTATCGGCTGGATCCATTTCTACCCGCCAATATCCAGACTTCAGGTCCAGGGTAGAAAACAATTTGCTACCGGCCAGCGTATCCAGAGAGTCGTCGATTCTTGGCAGAGGATAGCTATCTTTCTTTTTAACATTGTTTAACTGTCGGTGGTCCACGCAGAACCTCGTGGTTCCATCCTTCTTTTTTACCAGAACTACCGGAGAGACCCAAGGGCTGGTAGGAGGGTTCTATTATCTTATCCTTTCCCATCTTGCGAACAATTATCTCCGCTTCCTCTCTTTCAGCATGTGGTAGCCGTCGAGCCCATTGTCTCATCGGCGCCTTGTCGCCGGTGTTGATTTTGTGTTTGACAGCAGACGTTCTTCCTGTCTTTTCTCCTGTTGGTACAAAAAGAGATCGGTATTGTATCAAGAGTACTCTGATTTTTCTTCTTGCAGGCTAAGGGATTGTCCAGCCACTGCTATCATTAGTTCAAATTCATTGTTGGAGGTTGTTGTTTGATGAATTATTGATGCCAATAGTTCCAATTTTGGTCTCCTCCTCTATAGTTATGGGATAGTCATTTACATTTATAATGCGTACAGGTATTTCTTCAGCAGCCATGACTAACCCTTTTCCAATCAGGATTCCTTGACCAACCTCTTAATCGTGATTCCATGGTTCAATCATGACCTTGTAGGCTTGCCACAGTGAAAAATTCACTCCTTGCGGGTACAACTATATCCTCCTGTACGGTTACCTGAACAGTCTTATCCTCGTGTGAGTGAAGAAATACTTCCTCAGAACCTACTCTAATCACTAGGTTCTTGAAATCCAGCTGGAAGCCATGTAGGTTCATAACGTTCATTCCGAGTATTATGTTCTCTTCGATATCAGCGACAACGACAGTATGGGTGAACTTCTCTGTGCCAATTTCCACCGGTAAATCTCCATGAACATTGGCGCTTCCACCTGTGACAGTCCTGAGTCGCAGTCCCGTCGGTACAAATCTTTTCCGGGTGTTATCAGTCTCGGGGCGAATAATAGTCGTCGTTGCTCAAGTGTCCACCAATAGTGTATACTTCCTTCAATTAACTTTACCATCCACGTATACACTATTATCGCGACATTTCAGAGAGGCTATTAGGATGAGAGGGCCTTTGGAAGGTCTTCGGGTCAAAGCTGCCCTCTGAAGGTCGACCCTTCCTAGTCTTCCTGCTAGGCGTCTTTGTTTGTAGCAGTTCTCGGTCGCTTGCACGATCTGCGTACATGTCCCATTTCTCCACAATTCCAGCATCTCACAGCTTTCGGTTTTCCATTTGAGATGATTTCATGATTTCATGATAATTTGGTCAAGCTTGTTCTCCACTTCTTCGTCTTCTACCACCCTCACCTTGCCGTATACTCCGGAAGCCTGTGTAGCTGCTTGGTACTCCAAGGCTGCAGTAAGTACGTCGACCAGTGTCTTATGCCCAGCCAGGCGTAGAGTTCTCTGCATTTCATGGTCACTAACTCCGTCAATGAATGTCTTTACCCCTAGAACATTCCATGGCATTCTGCGGTGCCGATGGATAGGCAAACCGCACCAACCTCGGAATGTGTGCTTCTAATTCTTGCAGAGTTTCGTTGCGTTTTTGTTTGCGGTTTTTCAGCTGCGACTGGTACATATGCTCCAGGTGCTCCAGGCCATATCTCATGTTCAATCGCTTTTTTGGGTCAAAATCTTCGGTCTCTTCCATTGGAAGGGTCTGGAGGATATTCATGGCGTCTCCTCTAAGAGCAAGAGTTAAATTTAACGCTTTTCCTCCTCACTCCAGTTGTTTGCCTTTGATATCGCCTAGAATTGCTTAAAATAGTTTGGCCATGACGTTTCACCATCGAATGTTGGCAGTTTCACTCGGCTGTTAATATTGTTTTCCATTTTCGGTTTCAACTCTACTCTCTCTGCCAGTTCGTCTTTGTTCGGAGGAGCCATAGTCGTCTCATATGGGAATTTCACTGGGGACACTTATTGAGTATATTAATGCAGTAGGTCGCGTAACATTATATAATATATTTTTTATTGAGATACTTGGTTTTCGATCAGAATTAATATTTTATTTTCAAATAAGTGCTCTATCTTAGTTGGGTTGGGTTCTTTCGAAATATACTTAGTCACCTTTATGATAGATAATCAAATAAAATGCAAACAAGAAGGATCAATGAAACTGTCCAAACCACAAATTTTAATATTGTCCACCAAAATGTTCAGCAACTAGTTTCGGTACAAAATTACCATCATCGGGCTACAATAGAAATGTTATACTTACTAAAAAAGATCTCATGAGATAATGTTGAAAGTTGAGACAAAATATATTAATATTATTGAAATAAGATGAAAATGGTAAATATATAGTTACTTCTGATTCTTAATAATAATTCACAATTTTTGTATAATGATTGTCATATGATTTGGTCTGTTGTATGGTTTAAATTAGTTTTATGTGTTTAGTTGTAGTACTGACTTAGGTTAGATTATCATTATTTGCTATTCTTCTTTTTGTAAGTGAAACATTGACAATTTAATATTCAAATGTTGGTTTGCCGATTTCATCAGAACAATGATATTTTATTATTAGTGTTTTGGTATTATTGATATCTGTCATTGTTTGGTATCCATTTAAATTTTATATATCCGTTTCCATTGAACATAGTACATGTGCTTTAGTGACATTGAGTTATAACAATTTCTTAAAAATTTTCTAATTTATAAATGGATATTTTATTAGTTAAAGTCCATCATGATTTACCTCATACTCATTTTGATAATGAGCTCAATAATAATTTTAGTGGCTAATAGAGGTCTATTAGTCCCTTTCTTAGTACCCCATTTTCATATTTGGGTACTAATTCATTTTAACATCTATCCATTTGGATATTTCAAATGCAAATTCAAACAAATTTCTTTCAATGTCTCCAAGTTTGTAATTTTATAATTTTCATAATAATCCTTCATATTTTCTTAATAATTATAATTTTCTTTCTGAACCACTTTTACTTGTCTAATCTATAGTATGGATTGATGGCAAATTAATTTTCTTCCTTTTGTTAATGTTTCATTAAGGTTAGGTTATTTAATGTCAAAAAATTTTCATCTTATCTCAATAATATATTTTGTCTCAACTTTTAACATTATCTCATAAGATGTTTTTTGATAAGTATAACATTTCTATTGTAGCCTGATGATGGTAATTTTGTACCGAAACTAGTTGCTGAACATTTTGTCCTTTTGGTGGACAATATTAAAATTTGTGGTTTGGACAGTTTTATTGATCCTTCTTGTTTGGATTTTTTACAACAACATTTGAGAAATGGATGAACTCTTGGAGTTGAATAAAATGCATTTGAAAATTCTATTCAATCAGAAACATATATGAATAAATTGTTTATAATGTAGAATCCATCATTCTCCCTTAATCTCGTTCAATCAACAATTAGATACATGTAAACAAATAACAAATATTATTTTAAACCTTTTGCGCGTCCGGAAACTATAGTGTCGGGTCCCCTCGTTTACAATTTTACCCGATCGAACCATATGTCCATCTCAGTTTTAATTGGCCAACGGCTGAATGTGCTATAGTAGAGGACGTCAGAGGGCTAAATGTGTTGTTACTCCAATCATTTGAAAACCCATTGGGTCGCGTAGATTATATGCTAGAGAAAAAAAAAGTTTATGTGATGTATACCTGTTTAGTGGTGGGGAGAGCGAGTAAAAAAAAGCAGTTACGAAAAAATCCTCAACCGCGTCAGTGTTCAATAGCGTAAACAGTCTACGAAATCCTGTGTACAGAGAGATATTAGTCTGACGAATCGCTAGGGCAGGTAGCTGTAATACGAGGTAGAAATTAAGGAAAAAAAATGTTCCCTCGGATTCGTCAGAAATTCGAGAGAGGGGTTGAATTAACTGAAAAAGTATCCTATTATGAAGACTGACGATCTGGACGTACCAGATGTTTATATCGATTTTTGAAAATGCCCAAAAAAAATCAAGGTATCGAAATACTCGTGCGCGTCAGAATTTCATACAGGTAGTTCAGCTCGATATTCTATTAGATTTAATTCTTAATCTGATGATTCTGTTAAGGAATTTTTGTAATCTGACAATTCAAAATACATTTTTCTTAAATTATCATGTATCAAAACAATAACACAAAATAGGGAAAATATGTGTTATAAAAATATTGTTATGGAATATAACAATTTGATATTTGATTTTATATCAATGAATATTATGTTCCATGTATGTGAGTGAAGAATCAGAATTCCAAATCAAACAAAATTTTATTCAATATAGTATTTATTAAATTATTCTGTTACATCATATGTATGCATGTAGACTCTCTCTCTCTCTCTCTCTCAGGGTGTTTTGGGTAAGGTAAGTTATATAAATTTAAGGAAAAATTAAATATAATGCAAATATTAAACGTTGAGATTAAATATTAATTTTGTTTACTATCCAGATTGCAATCCGTGTATGGTCTCCTATCCTATTACAACCTATATTAAATTAAAATTAACACAATCGCGCTCAAATAGCTCCTACTTCTGATCTTGTTCGAATACGGGTACTCCTAGTTGTAATAGCTTGCTATCACATGAAAGAAAAGGCTTGTTCTCGGAACAAAAAAAGGAGTTCGGTCTTGCGCAAAGCAAAGATCGTAGGTGTAAAC
>CAJUYG010001439.1:70490-81185 GCA_910591675.1 Galerucella calmariensis
ATAATATTTTTCCCAGCAAAGCTGGGAAAGAAAAGGGAACAACATGATTAACAAAGAATATATATAGTAATCCTTAAATCTACAAACATTAAGTGTGTTAAGACATATTAACCTTCGAAGCTAGTACAGTACGAGCGAACTGTTGATTATCAACCAAAGGTCTATTATAAAATTGTGCAAATGTCTTGGAATTCTCCGACCAGCCTGCAGCCAAACGAATGGTGTCGAAACTCACGCCTGCTCGGGCTGCAAGGGATGTAGCGGCATGGCGTGTGCTGTATGGTTTAAATTGGTCTATATTTATACCACTTTCTTTCAAAATTGTCCTAATCCATCTACTAATGGTCTGTGAAGATGCCTTGTGGTGTGGTTTCTTATATGTTATGAAAAGAGATTGGCAAGACCCTCTCAAATTTTTTGTTCTCTCTAAGTATTGTAATAAAGCGTTAGCAACACAGATTTCTGGATCATCTTTAAAAAATGGTAGAACGAGATAAGGCTGTGGTTTGTTTAATTTTGTAGATTTGATGCGATCAACTATTTTAATTTCTATTTTTTCGTTTGGTTTGACAATAATATATTCTAAGTTAATTAAACTTAATGTTTGAATTCGATGACCTGTTGCTAATGCTAGTAAAACTATAAGTTTTTTTGTAATAGTCTCCAGAGTTATGCTGCTATTAATTAAGGTTCTTATATAATCTAAAACAATACTAGGATCCCAAGTATTCTCGTATCTTGGTTTTGGAGGTCTTCTTCCAAATATACCTTTAAAAAACCTTTTGATTCGAAAATCAGAAGCTAGTTCCGGGCCTGTCATCTGCGCAAGTGCCGAGCGGTGGGAGTTAAGGGTACCATAAGAGGACCCGTTGTTAAACTGACAAGTAAGAAATTCCAAGACATCTGGCACCCTGATTACAAAGGGGTTCAGCTTATTTGTTATGCAAAATTGCCACCATAGTTTTAATCCTACTGCATACTGTTTCAGAGTTGCCAAAGATATTGATGAAAGGCAAATTTCTATTGATTGTTTTGGAACTTCCCGTCGTAATAGCGCTTCCCTGATAACCGCCCTGCTACCAGGAAAAGGGTCTCCGACAAAGGGTGATGTGTTCCGCTAAAAGAAAGAAGGGTGGTCTTAGGGTCAAAAATTAATGGTTTTGTTACTAAGAGTGAGTTAAAAAGAGGAAACCATGGTTGAGAGGTCCAAAGAGGTGCTACAAGGATTCCTTCTGCCTCATCCCTGATAATCTTTTGAAGCGTTCTTAACACCATTGAAAAAGGTGGAAAAGCATAAAAATAAAATTTCTTCCAATCAAAAGTAAATGCATCGACCTGATAAGCCTCTGGATCTCTCACCCAGGAAACAAATTTATTACACTTTTTGTTAAGTCGACTTGCAAAAAGGTCTATATCCGGAAAACCAAATTCGTCTGTAATTTCTTTAAACGCGTAATCTGCCAGGCTCCATTCGGTTTCCTTATGTATTTTTCTAGATGCCCGGTCAGCGTGGATGTTTTCTTTTGAGGCAATATAAGAGGCAAAAATATATATATTACGTTCCTGGCACCAGGTCCAAATTTTTCTTGCTAAGTGGTTTAAGTTCTCATATTTAACACTGCCCATCCGGTTAATTGTACACACAGCTGTGGTATTATCAATGCGACATAGGATGTTACAATTTAAAAACTTTTTTACAAAACTTTTTAGGCCCAGATATACAGCTAAAAGTTCAAGTTCGTTTATATGATAATCATTTTCTTCTCTTGACCAAAAGCCATAAGTTGTGTGACCCCTAAAATGAGCCCCCCAACCAGACCTAGAGGCATCAGTGAAGATTTCGGCCTGGAAATTATCAAAGCGTATTGTGTTATTTGCATATTGAACCTTGTTTGACCACCAAATGAAATCCATGGCTAAGAATGGTGGTATGTACATCTTTGCATCATAATTACCATCGCTAATTTTTAAAGCTAAAAATTTTTCTCTTTCGAACAGCTTAGTATATAAAAAAGAATATTTAATAGCCGGAGCAGATGAAATTAATGACCCAATGAATTTTGAAAAATCTCGTATTTTACAACAGTTCATGTTGGAAAATTTTTGTAATAAGTCTATTAATTTTAAACGTTTTTCATTTGGCAGAGAAATAAGCATATTTTGTGAATTGTACACGAAACCTAAATATTTGCATGTTTGATTTGGTGATAGGTTACTCTTTTCAAAATTTATTATGAACCCTAATTGTCTTAATAAACTCAATGTTTCTTTTACATTCTTTTCACAGGACTTTATGGAATTTCCAAAAAGAAGGATATCGTCTAAATAGACAACTGACACAAAACCTTGTTCTCTAAGAAGTGTCATTACAGGTTTTAATATTTTTGTAAAAACCCATGGCGCACAACTTAATCCAAATGGCAAACAGTTATATTCATAGAGATAGTTGTTGAAATAGAATCTCAAATATTTTTTATGGCTATCTCTTATGGGAACAAGGTAGTAGGCATTTTTTAGGTCTATTTTTGCCATAAAACAATTCTTTGTAATTAATCGCGCCACTGTTTTATGATCTTCGATCTTAAAATGTTTGATTTTAACAAATTCATTAAATTTTTTAAGGTTGAGGATCAGTCGGTAAGACCCATCTGGTTTTGAAACCGTAAAGATATTGGAGATAAACTGACCACTCTGAGGGGTAGCCGAAGAAATGGTACCTTCCTGCAACATTTCCTTAATCATTACACCAATAATTTGCTTTTCTTTAAGCGTCCAAGTTGGCTCTATGGGTATAACTGTCTGCTTGGGTTTTTTATTTAAGGGAATACTAAAACCTGATATGTAAGATAAAACTCTTGTGTGAAATGAAAGTGCCCGCCATTTATGGACAAAAAACCTGAGTCTACCACTGACCTCTACGTGAGGCGACGCCTCTTTCCTCTCTGATAGTAGTCCTGACCCTTGGACTGATAATGGCGCCTCTGGACGAAGGCTTTTTTGCCGCTGGTGGTCGTGGTGGTGGGAGCTTGATAACCCCGTCCACTCTGATGAGCTCCCTTCCTTGGTATGAATGGACGTCTGAAGTTTTCCTGTCTACTAAACCCTGATAAAACCGCTTTCTTTTGAATCTTAAGTTGTTCGCCCGATTTTTCCAGTTCTTTGGCAGATTTAATGGTATTGTCCAGCTCGTCTCCAAATAAAAAATTGGAGAGTGGAGTAGACCTTAAGGTATCTTGAAGATTTTTATTCAAATTTATTAGGAGAAGCTCCCTCCTAGACACTGACTCTGAATGATGCACATCACTGAGGAGCCGGCCAATATCATTTAGGCATTCAATGTGATCTTTATTTTTCTTCCCCCCCCCTTTCTGATCATATTTGTTATTAAGGTAGCAACAGCTGATGTTGCGGCACCTATCTGTCTCTGTAACAGCATGAGTCGTTCATCTCGTTTTATGGTGTTCTCAGGTAAGGCCACCTTAACTTCTGCATTTATCTTAGGAGGGTATAACTGTTGACAATTTTCAGGTACCAAATATTTTTGGGTTATTTCCTTTCTAATGTCGTCTGTCAAGCCTGAGCTCAGTATTCTAGTCCAAGAAGTAGATAAATCCTGTTGGATTGGTTCAGAAAAAATCCTCTTGTTCTGTTCATCTTCTCTCAAGATAGACGATATATCAAAAACTGGTGGAGCTATATCTACTTGTTCTTGGACCTCGTCTAAAACAAAGACAAAACAAAAAAAGAAGAACATGGAAATAGATTCAGGTGTAATGTTTACCACTCTAGGTAAAGAAGTAAAGATGCCACCCTAGGCATATAAGGACAATATTCTTATTTAGTAGTAGTAGGTTCTATGTGAGCGGGGATTATTTACCACCCTAGGTAGATATCCTGTGACTGAATAAAATATGTTGCATTATTATCATTATTGACACCCTTGGCATATAAAGACAACATTTATATTTAGTATTGGTAATATTTACCACCCTAGGTAAATATCTTATGACAGAATAAATACGTTGCATTATTATTATTATTATTAAAATGTATTATCATACCACCCTAGGTATATTAAATCTGTATTTGCCACTCTAGGCGGAAAAAATTATTCCAACGTAAACCCTGCTTGCTCATTATTAACAAAACAAATTTTTAAACTTACTGTTTTCTCCTATTTCGGCACAATCTCCATCCGATGATATTCTTCCACTCTCGCTGTGACTGCGATAATTCGAATTCGAAGAATCTGAATCGGTGGAGGTTGACCTTGCACGATAATGACGGCGTTTTTTCCTCTGATGTTTTTCGACCTCACCTAATCGACGTTCTATTCTTTCTAATACTGCACTAATCTCGTTATGAGACTCAGATTTACTACGACTCCTACTTCTATGTCTTTTTCTGGATTTCGGCATTATCAAAAACTCAAATAAAACCAAGCGTAAACAAATTGGGAATTTAACACGGAAACGTATTGATCGGTCCGCACTAAAAAGAAGACTGAGTAATGAAGCAAGTGTGTGACGGGGCAGAAGGGAGGGTTTCTTTACTTTTCAGCTTTAAAATAGTGATCGGTTCGGGCTAACCCGAAGGTACTACATAGTGTTCTTTATGAGACGAGGCCGAAATATAATTAGATCTAATGTACTGTTGATAGGTATGAATTTGAAAATATAAACTTTGATATAAGCACAACCACCGTCTGAATCAGCATATATATGATGTTATTAGATATTTAGATGTGTAGTGGGAAAGAGTAAAAAGTACGATTTTAGTTCCCTTTTTATATTTATTGAAAAGAAAATGTGTGGGGCACAAAAAACAATATTAATAAACTTTATTTAGGCGAAAATGTTCAATAAAGCTTGTTCGTCGGCATCTTCAACATTGTCTACTAGCATGTGCATCTCCAAATCGTCATCATCCATTTCAAAAGCGATAAATAAACTCCAAAAACCAAACAATTCAACTCCAAAAACTAAGCGATTAAACTACAAAAACTAAACAATTAAACTACAATTAAACTCTAAAAACTAAAAATGCATTTAATATTTAGTCATTGTTTTATGGACTAAAAAGTAAATAGGTACATGACATCTAATTCCATGACCAGCTCCACTCTCTCGAAATCTAACACCTCTCTTGGTTTTACCCAGTAGAGTACTCGTATAGGAGCTCGTATGAGCATTCTATTATCTTTCCTGAATAGGAATTTTATAATTTTAGGAGAGTGACATGCGCAGTAAAGCTAAATTGTGAGAGAGAGGTCCTACACGACTACTCACACAAGTTAGTGAATAGACCTACTGGTTAAAAATAAAATATTTGCTGTGTGAGCGGTATGATATTTTCCGGAAGTTCTATCGGAAGGAAGACCAAAAGTTACTGTGGACACTGGAAGGCAACTTCTCCCGGCAGAATCTAGAAATGTGTCATGCAATTTACCAGAAAATTTTTTTGCTACATACAGGGAAGAAAAACATTTTTAAATATAATCTTCACACAATTTTAAGTAACTAAGTTATTAAAATTTTAGTCTTTCCGTAAGTGGAAAAGGAATTTCAAATGAATTTATTTTATAAAAGGGGAAGGTGTAATGTCCTTTGGGCATTAACCAAATTAGGAAATAAATCCATTCGAAATTATACAAATTATCAAGAACGTGATAAAGTCAAGTTCAACGCTGAATAAGCAGTGTGATTTATTAAGGTTATACGACAATAAATAACAATAATATTACATCAGTTTGAACTTGAAGAAGTAAAATATATATGTATGTGGTATTATATTGGTTGGGACTCATTCTTATTTGATTCTTATTGCATTCTAATTCATTCATAATTATTTCTAATTATGATTTAGTTGATATTTAGTTGATTTAAATAGTATTATAATCTTTAAGCTATGTATAGTAATCAATAAATATGAGTACAGTTTCCCAGTGAACCAGAGAGTTTTATCAAACATAAATGGGCACCCGGGACCAAGGGACGTCCACACATCCAATATGGACACCCATTTAATACAAGTCCACCTCTGGCGATCTCTTCTACATTTTTGCTGGTGGACATACGATTTATTGCCCATTAATTTTATGATTGACGGCAAAAGCTACGACGATATCCTTTGAGACAAACTACAATCCTACTTCATTTTCTATTCTCATCTATTTAAATTACTTTATAAAAATTGCAATGTTATTAAGGGTTGAAAAGTTGCAATATGAACTTTTTACATATTTTAAGCAATACACTAAGCTTTGACAAGGATTGATTTGTGAGTGTTGAAATATTATGACATTATATCCTAAAGCATGAAACATTCATTATTCAATCAATCCGAACCAAAGTTTAACCAAACTTCACAATAAACCTTAACAATGGTTGGAAGATTATAAAATTGTATCATGAAGCATAAAATAATTCTTATTCAAATAACCCAAATCAATTTTTCTCTCCCATATTAAGGTTTGTAATGTTATTTCATAATTTTTTACAACTAGAGACAGTTTTCACCCTTAAAAAGCCGAAAATATCTCTTTTTACTTTCCAAATCTCATCAATTCAAACAAATTGTCGATCAAAACTTACTCATAGATATGATTATGATATCTAACACATTTAGCCAGTTCAGTTTTTCTCCTCTTCTCATCGTCGTGTTTGAAAACATTCGAAATATTTTTCTTCAAATGATTTATATGGCAAACAACAAAATCGGCAGTTTCGAAGCTGAGAAAAAATACATTTCCCGCGCCAGTACAAACCCAAAGGCATATTATCGCTTGCGAGACGAAAATTATTTTAATTGTTACGATCGATACTCTTTTTATTGGTAACCATGTTTGCGAGAGAGTTCCGCAAAATTTACCCACTTCGCCTTGATTGGTGCAGTCCATTTCGTAGACGGTTAAACAAATATAATACTGAAAATATAATTGTTATTATTGATTTTATCACCACAGGACATGAATGGGTAAAATAGTGTTTGAATATTTCGAATTCAAATCCAAATTCAGCGAGAGGAGTAATCCCTTCCACTTCCATTGACAAGAATTACGTAAGCACTACAGGAGGTGCTCTTTACTTCGCTTATTTTTGATGACTGAGGGAGGTCTAGATAATGGTTACGTCAACAGTAGCAGCCCACACTTTATACTTGAAAATGATACGCATTTTCGGAGATTCCCACAAATAATGAACACGTTTAGGCACTCGCCCGAGTAGGGGACTTACCGTGCTCTATTTACTTGTCCAAATTCTCTCCGACAACTTATTGTTTTGTTTCGGTGAGATTTGACGTGTTGTAAGCAAAGCATCTATACTAAATGCATGATGCCTTTCACATGTCTTGGATTTCTTTGTTCGTTCTTTTTCTCCACAGCCCCTTATCCTTAATTCCTCCGTAAATTTTATTTAGAGTCTTTCATTTCCACCTCCCTGGTTCACTTGTATTCTTCCGTATAACAGGGTATTGCAATGTCGTTTGCATAGGCTATCACGTGTTCTAAAAAAAATCGAGGTAGCCAACCACGAAGAGGTGCCATGAAACCTATTGCAGTAGGTGCAATTAGGTATGTTGTAGCAATTTACTTTGCACTCCCTTTGAGAATACATTGGAATGTTTTTTTTTGGAACACAAAAGTCAAAGTATGTCCAAAGCTTTCCAGAAGAAACTTGATAAATAAGGCTTTCACTTGATGAACATCCATACTGGAGAATGAAATAGAACAATTCAATTTGTTCGAATATTTTTTTCCAGAAAATAGTGGAAAAAACAAAAGATTTATGGAAACACCGATGGATGTCTTATATTTGCGAATACATTCTTCAGGATATTGCACACTAACTGTTCTGCATCTCAGAAATGAATTACCCAAATAGCCAATTTTTTCAAACCACTGTAATGCATATAGTCGAGAAATATAGCAATCCGTTTACACTGGACCTGGGCAAACTGCAAACTGAACAAAGTAAAATGAATCACAAATTTTCTCAACCTTTCTAATTAACATTAGCGCGGGCTATCATTCTCAATTCAATTCGATCCCTTGTAATTGAACAAATGAACTTTCGGCTAATTTTCCCAACACCACATACCTAACTTGAATGGCACCCATTAAGCAAAAAACTTTTCCAGCTTCATTTAACTTTTAATAATATTTTTTCGATACGCCAACAAAAAGTAGATAAAATTTGCAATGGAACGGTAAAAACCGCTTGTCGATTTTCATTTCCCGCCCTGAAATATTGGCCGAGGCAGTTGAATAATTAAAAAGAATTTTAGTACAGTGAATAGACGGAATGATATTTATCACAACTTTATTAGGAAGACTGGTCAATATGACAGAAAAAACCATTTGGTCTTTCTTTGGTAAGTAAGAATGGATTGAAAAATGATTATATTCTAGATCAAATGCTACATATTTACCCATTAAACTAGTTTAGCGAATGAGCTGCGTGAAAGAAACCCAAAGTCCTTCTGACTAATTAGTCTACCACCGTTTGTAATCAAAACGTTGGAAAAAGCTATTGAAAATTATATTAGAGCGGAAATTCTGGGAAAACTTCGTCTCCACCCGCATCAGCATGCTTACAGGGCAGACAGATCTACAGAGACTGTACTGGTACAACTGACGGAGGATATCCGAGATGCTCTTGACAACCAAGAAACCATAGTATGCGCATTTTTAGATATAGAAGGAGCTTCTGACAATACTCCCCGTTAGGCTGCCAAGAAGGCATTAAATGGAAGAGATGTAGACCGTACAACATCCAAAGGGATGTCGGAGCAGCTCACAACTAGAGTAGCGAAGACGTGGATAAGCAAAGACATTGTCTCCATCTGTACAACCAGACGATGTTCAGAGGGAGGAGTAGCATCCCCATTAATGTGGAGTCTGACGGTTGACGAACTCCTGTGTGGTTTGACTGACTTAGGAATATCCTGCCAAGGATATGCTAATGATATTGCAGCCAGGGGAAAATTCGAAGACACCCTTTGTGACATCGTACGAAAGGGTCTGAATTATACAAACAGCTAGTGTATGCAAGTAGGACTCAACATCAAACCCACCGATACCATTTTAATAGCCTTCACTGAGAAAATAAAACTCAACCTCAAAACTATTAAACTTCTGGAAGTGAGGTTGAAGGAAGAGAAGAAGTCTAGTATCTAGGTTTGACGCCTGTGTAATGAAATCGAAAAGAAGATTACATACGAAGCAAAAATAGACCTTATTGTGTGAAGGAAGCTGGCAGGAGGAAATTAGGGCTGTAGCCCAAACATTCTGAGCTGGATCTACACTGTCACAGTCAGGCCAATTATCACTTATGGAACCATTGCGTGGAGAGGTAGAGCTAACCTATTGACGACGAGAGAAAACCTCTCCAAAATTGAAAGACTAGCCGAGAAAGTTGAATATCTGTGAAAAGTTAAATCTATCTACATTTTCAGGGTACATAGAAGTAGCCCAGAGGATCTGTAGTCAAACTCGTTCCGCAGCTACATAGTAGTATGAAATGTATTCCACTGATTCATTTTCGTCTAGACAGAGACGACACTCGTTGTTTTCGGGCAGCCCTATTTTATCCAAACAATTGTTCAGGATTACAGTTATAGAGGAAGCTTTTCCCAGCTTGATGATCTACACTCTCAAGACGCACAAACATATTGTCTACGATCGGTAGTCTGACTTTGATGAACTTTTTGGCCTGCCTTATTCTTGGCGCCTTGTTCCACCAGGACTGCTTTTTATCAAAATACTGCCATTTGTTTTTTGCAGCGCTTTCGCTATATAATAATAATAATAATAATAATAATAAAGGTCTTTATTAACAAGTTTTTATAGTTACAAAAGAAACAATAAAATTAACAGTCGAGCGATATCACAAAAAGGCTTTGAAGCACATCGTGCTTCTTGTCTGGCTAGTGTGCCTCTTCATTAAACTTATGATCTGAGTGGCCAGGTACTTAGTCTGAGGATGATCTATTATCATTGCCCAGATCTTGTAGCGTCTCCAGGCAGTCCCCTCTGAATGGAACTGATTGCTCTTACAGCCACTTTTGGCAGTCGGAGTACATAACAATGATGGTCTTTTCCTCATACTTTTGCCTTCATTGCTCTACTGCACAGTGCTGTATTGCTGCACCTTTCTCAATTTTTGAGCCATTTGCATTTAGTTCATTAATTAGAAGTGCTTTCTTTTATGCCAATTCGCCTGGTATTACTGTATTTCCCGAAGCTATACCTGGAAATCATCTAGTCCGATGGCATTCCCATTATGGGGTCGATTTCCAACTGTTTGTAAAGCTTATTGAACACCTCACCATGTAGTATACTAACGAATGCTTGCTCTCTGGTCTATTTAAAAGTGATTGACCTGGTTTCGCCTTGTCTAGCATGAAATAGCGACAGGTTCAGTTGCAGCTGTTAGGGCTGTCCTCGTGGCTCCCGTGGCAGCCAGGCAAACTTGCTATTGTATTCGCCACCGCCTGCGTGTTTAGCAGCCATACCACCGAGCATGTACTATCATGGGTCTGATGACCAATGATAATGAAGATTGATCAGTACAATTGAAATTTGATATCTTCCACCCTGGTATACAATATAGCGCACGCAAGAGAAGTCGATTGTTTCATGAGTATCCTTATTGAATATAACAATGATATTACATTTTATCACGGCAGGTCCGT
>CAJUYG010001440.1:0-13787 GCA_910591675.1 Galerucella calmariensis
GAATGTTAAGCTTTTCCTACCCGGTAAACAATGTACTATTATTGAATTCTTAATTTAAAAATAAATTAATTTCCTTCTCCTATTCAAATTTAAAATATTATTGAGCTTATTTGTGGTAGATTGGCGTGCCTAAGGGGTTTTTAAAATGTTTCTGTTTAAAACTCTTAGCGCCAGATTCATTAATGTTAGACCTAGGCTAGCTATGAATATTCTAAAATCCATCTGAAACTCCTTAAAAGTACTTATGGCTGGGAATAACTCCTTCAAAGTAATCTTTACACCTTGGATGTGTTCCGCGGTTGCAACTTTGACTCTATTTGGGATATTAAAGAGATTTCTATTTCATTTTCCGACTCGCTTTCTGAGTCGGAATGTACCTATCACTTCAAGCAACTGTTTTCCAAAGTTAGGGGAATCAATGCGACACGTTTTTTATCCATATTATCTACTCTACATTTAAAATCGAAAAACTTTAAAGCTGAAAAATAATATTAAAAAAAGTATGGTTATAGTTAACAACCACAAGAAGGTGAATCCGTTCGAGAACTCATTCGATGGAGCGTCGCACTACGATCGCCCTTTACCCCCACCAATCAAGTGCAAAATTTCAACCAGTGTGACGTTCTCGGACTCACCCCTGCTACGCGGTGGTATGAAAATGACTTTTGGACAGCTTTGTACATATAGAAATCCCTATGTCGCATCTTATAAATGACATAATTGACGCACTACGAAAAAAAGCTACTATAACTTTTTGATATTTTCATTATTTCAAAACTACTCAAGGTTAGTCATTGTCAGTCATTTCGCAGTATTGCTCCATATGTGAGTTATACAATTCCAAAGCACAGGACTATGTTGTTTCTAAGCTATTTAAATGGATATAATACAAATTATCAATGCGGCAGCTCTTAATATAAATATGAAGAGTTCAAACTCTTACTTTATTTTATTTTCATTATGTCCAACAACATTTTCAGTATTTTGAGTGAGAAGATAGTCGAAATTATAGAACATGATATGCTGAGAACTAAAAACATTAGTACTACTACTGAAACCATGTATGTATGTGTGATTTTTGGGGTGACATTCACTGAGACCTAAAAGGTCTATTGTGCCCCCTTACTTCTACTCAGTTTCTGAGGAGAGTCTCAGAAACTAGTAGATCCTTTAGTCCTATTTCCCGGAGGAATTTTAGGATGTCTGCAGGCTTCAACTTAGGCAAATGTTCCTCTTCTATCCAGTAATCTCCCAGGTGCTGTGCTCTAGGATTCTGGAGTACTGTGCAGTTGGAAAGTATGTGGATGGAGGTTTCTTCTTCCATTCCACAAAATCTGCATTCTTCTTCCTCCACTATTTTGAGCTTTTCCAGGTGCCCATTCAGGCGACAATGTCCCGTTAGGATCCCTGTCAAAACTCTTAGCGCAGTTTTACTTTGACTTATGCATTCTTTTGATCTCAACAGGTTGTAGTCACCCAGAAGAGTCTTTGATTGTATAAGCCCTACTAGATCTTTCCAATGGTCAGATCTTCTCTTTTTCTCGGCTTTACTAATTTCTTCCAATATTACATTGGAGCTGATTCCGCAAAAGGGTTCGGGCCCCCAGAAAGGTATTTCAGTCCCCCTCTTTGCTAGTTCATCTGCTATTTCATTTCCTTCTATTCCAGTGTGTCCTGGAATCCATAGTAAGGTGACTATGTTGTTCTCGCCTAGTTCATTGAGTTTGTCTAGGCTTTCCCACACCATTTTGGAACTGATTACACAAGAGCTCAGTGCCTTTATGGCTGCTTGACTATCCGACATTATGATAATCCTTTGTCTTCTGTATCCTTTATCAATATTGAACTGGGCGCACTTTCTTATGGCGTGGATTTCCGCTTGAAAGATACTTGGGGTTTTTCCCAAGCTTTCAGAGTGTTTGGTTCCTGGCCCGAACACTCCTATCCCAGTTCCTTCTATTGCTTTTGAGCCGTCTGTATACCATTGAATGGCATTCTTTCCAAGTCTGGTAATGGTATTTGGATCCCATTCCTTCTTGTTGCTCATTTCCGTAACGAATTTCTTTGAAAAGTTATATTTTTTCATCATACCGTCTTGTGGCATGTCCCAGGTTGTCTGATTTCTAAGAAGTGAGGAGGTGTTTTTTTTAATGATTCCCTCTCTACTTAGTCTGTATCTTGTTCTTTCTGCAACACTTTCCACCACCATAATGTAAAGGGGTGAGGTTGAGAATCACTTCCATGGCTGCCGTTGGGCATGTTCTCATTGCTCCTGTAATGCATATACAGGCTAGTCTTTGAATTTTGGAGAGGTTTTCTCTCATCGTCAATAGGCTAGTTCTACTACACCAGGCAATGGCTCCATAAGTGATGATTGGTCTCACTATGGCAGTGTACATCCAGCTTAGGATTTTTGGGTTACAGCCCCAGTTTACTGAAACCATGAAATAGTATATTATACACCAAGGTGGTGAAGACATTTATACACCATGGTGTATATACAATTTTTTCCACTACTAGCCAAATTTGAGACAAAAAGGTGGAAAGTGTCGCGGGATACACGGTAGGAACTTTAGTTCCTTTTAAGCAAAAATTATGTAATACATCTGACGTTATAGATAAACAATTTGCATATTCCTCGGTGGTCGAGTAGGAAGCAAACCAGACTCTCACGCGGTAGACCCGGGTTCGATTCCCCGTGAAGAAGTTTTTTTTTATTGTTAATTTCATTTTTAAATAATTATTCTCCTTGATATTAATAACGACAACAGGTAGACGTTTGAAATATCTAGCAAAATATTCATTATTATAGATAATTGTACGGTACCCTTCATGAGGGAGTCCGACTGGCAACATCTACTTATAACAGCATCGTATATTTAAAAAGGGAAACCGTAGCATTATACAAATTGGACATTCAAGAACTGTACGTTTACCACAAAAAAAATAGTGGAAACATAAAATTGGATTGTTAAATTTTTAATTTGAAGTTCATAAAAATTTTTATTTTCTAGATTTTTTCTTAAGTGGGTCGTAGAAAAAATATGCTGTTCGACTCGTGTGGATTGTCCATATCGCACTTGAACGATTGAAGTTCGATTTGAACTTCGTCCTCGTGCGATATGGCCATCATATCGACACTAGTTGCACAAACTACCATTTCTATCAAAATATGCCCTTTTACATTTAACACGTTGAGTGCCGTATGTATCCAACACGGATACACGAGATACGGTGTTTCCATCGCCGTATGTATCCGCGGCTGATACACAACTATTTCTGTTATTTCAGCCGCATGTATCGACGTTGGCTGCATGACATGCTATATCTCTATGGGGGCTATCGCACTACGGCCTGGCATACCCAAAAGCTTATTTGGCCTGTATATTTTATCCTTAGTTTTTTCAGGCCACATGAAAAATGGATTTGGCCTGATATACCTAATTTTCCGCTTCCACGGAAGAACTCAACGTGTTAAAAACAACCTGCCAAATGTCAAATCAATTTATCCATCCATTTTAAAGTTATCGAATTAAAACATTCAAGTTTTCAAAATTTCAACACCCTGTATTTCGAAAAGTAAATGTGCTAGACCCCTTAATCCTCATATCATTTTGTCCAATTTTACGAGAGGAATCTACATGCAAACGTTGTAATTACCCTTAACGTTCGAGATGCTTATATCCATTTTTTGCGCGATCGTATTGAAATAAATTCCGAATAAAATAATTTAAATTTCTTCGAAATGAACGAAATGTCAGAAGTGACATTTATACTTCGCGATCAGCTTAAAATATATTTTGCATTTTTGTGAAATTGTTTGTATGCTATTTATTACTTTTCGACGTCTGAACGGTAAGTAAACTTAGAAACCAGTAAACACAACCTACCGTCCTGACAACCGATGCTGTAAATAAACAAATAATATCAATCGCGTAAAAAAAATTATGGAAATAATAGTAAAAATGTATCCGAACAAATTCAAGTAGATCACCAGCACTGCGAATACCAGCTTTGCATAGAATTTTAATATAGCGTCGGTGGTTCAGTGGTAGAATGCTCGCCTTCCACGCGGGCGGCCCGGCTTCGATTTCCGGCCGAAGCATATGAATCGCTGCTTCGTAAACGAGAGAGACTCAGGAGAGAGCACACGCACGCAAGGAAGGCACATAACGAAGCAACGTAACATAACGTAACGTAACGGTCAGTCGCTCAAACATAACCTGAGGTAAAGAACTAAAGTTCCAAAAATAATAATAAAATAATTCACAACCGCACCACGAGAAGCATTTACTCCGTCGTCTGACTGACAAATACACTGTCAGTTTTAGAGATTATTATGAACGTAGAGTACGATTCAAAGAAGAATGGGCCATGACGGTCACACTAAACTAAGACAGAATTTAGTGCGTTCTCTCTCCACTTCACTATCGATAAACTCAACAAATGCCAGCCTCCAACCGATCACGTAGGCCCATTCTTCTTTGAATCGTATTTTAAACTAATGTCATTTTTATTCAAAGGATTTTTTCTTGATAGGTAATTTCAAGCAACAAATATGTTGAAGACAATCTCCTGGGTATACAAAATTATGTTGTACATTCTTTTGTTGAACTACTATCCCTGAATTCTCAAAATTTTTGAATTTGTCCATTATTGACCTAGGTTAATAATGGAAAAAATTATTGACCACTAATAGAGAAATCCAACTTCTCAGTTGGCTAGAAGAAGCAATAATTGTCAACTTCACAGCTAGTAGTGGAAAAATTGTATTTTTTTGCACTCCTGCCAACTGCTATTTCTATAACTAACTCAAATTTATGATACTAAAGTCTTTTATGGTGAATGAAATTTAATAATTTGCATAAATTTTCCAATGTGTACACCAAGTACTTCACAGTTACGTCAGTACGGATGACCGATTACACCTATCCAACTATTTATGCTAAAACTTTGCTAATCTTCGTCTCTCATTTGGCGTGTGGACTTTCACAAATGTAGGCGTGATGATAAGCATTATGCGGATTAATAATTCTGTTTCGGGTGAATGCAGTAGCTTCATCACTAAGTAAAATGTTTGAAAAAAATGGGAGCTTGTTTTCACTACAAACTCCGGTTTTCCACTATTTTCTTTATTTACCTTCATATTTTTTATTTGCAGGCGATGAAGATCCTGTCAAAGAAAAAGCTTCTCAAGAAACATGGTATGTTTGGTCGACTTCCGCCACCGCGTAAAGACGGTCGATCTAATTCATCTCCAATAAATCATCCATTCCAGAAAATTTACAGGGAAATAGCTATTTTAAAGAAACTTGACCATCCCAACGTGGTGAAATTAGTGGAAGTACTGGATGATCCAGTCGAAGATCATTTATATCTAGTATTCGAGCTTCTTGAAGGTGGTCAAGTGTTGGAAATACCGACTGAAAATCCGTTAGATGAGGAAAAAGCTTGGACATATTTCAGGGATGTTGTATTGGGAATTGAATATCGTACGTAAAAACATTCTCATTAAACTATACAATTTTACTTGTATGTAGATTCCTCGGCCAAAACAATTATAACGTCTTACAAAGTTTTTGAAAATTACTTTTCAAAAAACAGAGACCGTTCAGTAAGAAGTAGCAGCTAGTTCTCAGGCTATGTGCCTTGTACTGAGGCGCAAATACGTCGAAACCGGCTTACAAATAATATTTTCCCTTCTAATTACAAACCAGTTACATCGTTATATCGTACAGTTATCCCAACCCCTTCCTCAGACATGTAGATAGATTTGAACTAGTACAAACCATTCTCAGCATCCAAAACCAAACTTCATTTGGAATTGATGGTGATAACACAGATGTGGTGATTAAAGTTCTATGTTCTTCAATCAATTAATTCACCAGTTAGCTGTGGAGTACACTAGGGTTCAGTTTTAGGTGCAATTCTTTCTTTGGTATTCATTAACGATGTCACAAGACTTACAAATTAATGGTAAATTCTAAGCTAGATGTACACTGCCATAGTGAGACCAATCATCACTCATGGAGACATTGCGTGGAGTAGTAGAACTAGCCTATTGACGACGAGAGAAAACCTCTCCAAAATTCAAAGACTAGCCTGTATATGCATTACAGGAGCATGCCCAACGGCAGCCATTGAAGTGATTCTCAACCTCACCCCTCTACAAATGGTGGTGGAAAGTGTTGCAGAGAGAACAAGATACAGACTAAGTAGAGAGGGAATCATAAAAAAAACCACCTCCTCACTTCTTAGAAATCAGAAAACCTGGGACATGCCACAAGACGGTATGATGAAAAAGTATAACTTTTCAAAGAAATTCGTTACGGAAATGAGCAACAAGAAGGAATGGGATCCAAATACCATTACCAGACTTGGAAAAAATGCCATTCAATGGTACACATACGGCTCAAAAGCAATAGAAGGAACTGGGGTAGGAGTGTTCGGGCCAGAAACCAAACACTTTGAAAGCTTGGGAAAAACCCCAAGTATCTTTCAAGCGGAAATCCACGCCATAAGAAAGTGCGCCCAGTTCAATATTGATAAAGGATACAAAAGACAAAGGATAATCATAATGTCGTATAGTCAAGCAGCCATAAAGGCACTGAGCTTTTGTGTAATCAGTTCCAAAATAGTGTGGGAAAGCCTAGACAAACTCAATGAACTAGGCGAGAACAACATAGTCACCTTACTCTGGATTCCAGGACACACTGGAATAGAAAGAAATGAAATAGCAGATGAACTAGCAAAGAGGGGGACTGAAATACCTTTCTGGGGGCCTGAACCCTTTTGTGGAATCAGCCCCAATGTAATATTGGAAGAAATAAGTAAAGCCGAGAAAAAGAGAAGATCTGAGCATTGGAAAGATCTAGTAGGGCTTATACAATCAAAGACTCTTCGGGGTGACTACAACCTGTTAAGATCAAGAGAATGCATAAGTCAAAGTAAAACTGCGCTAAGAGTTTTAACAGGGATCCTAACGGGACATTGTCTCCTGAATAGGCACCTGAAAAAGCTCAAAATAGTGGAGGAAGAAGAATGCAGATTTTGTGGAATGGAAGAAGAAACCTCCATCCACATACTTTCCAACTGCACAGCACTTCAGAATCCTAGAGCACAGCAACTAAGAGATTACTGGATAGAAGAGGAACATTTGCCTAAGTTGAAGCCTGCAGACATCCCAAACTTCCTTCGTGAAATAGGACTAAAGGAACTACTAGTTTCCGAGACTCTCCTCAGAAACTGAATAGAAGTAAGGGGGCACAATAGATCTTTTAGGTCTCAGTGAATGTCACCCCAAAACACACACATACATACCTACACACATGGTAAATTCAGTTTATTTGCTGAAGACACTAGTGTAACCTGGTCTGACTCGAACACACATTGTTTTAACACAAAAAAGTTTAATGTTATTTTTCTGCCTATTTCTCTCTCGGTTATTCCGTGAAACAGCCATTATCACTGTCTACCTGTGTGTTTCTCTGAATTGGTAGATAATTGTGACTTATAAGAACTCATGAAACAATAATTTTGTACACTAATAAAGGATATTGCAAGTGAAAATCGGACAAAATAATAAAAAGAAGATTACTATTACTACTTTCATTTAACCGCCCATTCTTACAAAACTTTTCTTTATTTTCATTTTAATGGTTAAACCGTAGCTTTCAAATGAATATTACATTCAAATATAAAGTGATTTAGCGAAGAAAACACAACAGCACACAAATGAAATGCCGCAAGCTTATTTCTAGATAATGTATTGTCAGAGAAATGGAAAAAGTAAATTCCTGCAGCTATATGATGGAAGTTACAAAGTCTCAATTTAGTTCTTTTAAGGCACAGAAGAGTACGTGGAAATGACAATGTGAATTTCATAATAATATTTTAAATATTCTGGAAAACGACATCACAATTGTAAGTTGAGTATAGTAGCAAAAAACAACATCAGTAAACGGTGAATTCTAGAGTATTTGTTGGAAAATGATCTGTATTTTGATAATATTCATATTCAACCCTATGGCATTATCTAAAATCCAGAGTTACATCTGAAAACGTTTCACCCACATTAAACTCAAATGTTAGGTAAACAGTTAATTAGAAATGTAACAAGCTATTGAAGGATTGAATAAAGCAACTTAATATGTTCAAATATTCATTATATTTGAGCTAATGTCCAATTTAGCTTGTGACGCGGTAATGTGAAAGCTATTTACACAAATACAGTATTGATCCTTATGATTTTAAATAGGTTAAGGGGCAATAAGCATCCCATGCACATTATTTTACTTTTTTACACCATAGAATTCAAATGAATATCTTGGGAGTAATCAAAAAAATTACAGACGCTTCGCTTGGTGCAATCGACGACCCTCTCTCATGATACCCTCAAAATTGCCTTTCCAATTTGAACTACTACAATTTCTCGTAAAAATATCCTTTGGAATGACAATTAATGGGCCGTATGAATAAAAAGAAAGCGAATGCTCATGAATATGAGCAAACTCTCCAAGCAAGAGCTTAGAGTAACAGGTCGGAGTAGAAGCATCTACTCGAGTGGATATGAATAATGATTTGCTTATACCCAAAAGCTTTGGCTTCAATAAAATGAGAATTTGTCCTGGACTGCCTGGTCATTCCTGACGAAACTCGCAAACAGTCGAGTTGCGACTGTATTAATTTGACCGAGTTTTGATTGTAAGTGTAATTAAAATGTCTTCGGACGAGGGAGATGACGAAGAGAAAGGTATCAATCTGCTAGTAGCAATGCAATTGCAAGAAAGACCTGATATCCTCACCAAATCACAAATTCCACATATAAAAAATAAAAGCGAGGTCTTCAGACATGCAGCCACAAAAATAGAAAGAAAAATAGGGAAGCCATTAACAGTTTCGCAACTAACGAAGAAAGTAAACAACATGAAAACGAGACTAAGGGTTGAAATTCATAGTCGACATTTGAGGGTCACTCATACTCAAACTCAACTTAGTTTGAGTTTAGCTCGAGGCGACTTTTCATATCCACAGTCATTACTCAAGAAATACTTCAATTTGAGTGAAGAAAGCTTGGCATCAATGTTATTATTAGGAACTTTTGGTTGCGTTTAGTTAACAATTGTGATTTATGAATGTCCTTTAACGTTCATCTGACATCTGTTGCATCGCATTCATTTTCGAATTTGTGTTCAGTTCGTGTATTAGCCCTCTGCAAGTTTTTTACTCCCAGTTTAGTTCTTTACTGTTCATATATATTTCTTATTTTCAATTTTTATAGTAGATATTATTTCATTAAAGTTCATTTCCACTTAGGAAAATAGAAAACAAAAGAAAACTCCATTGGTCCAGCGAAAAACAAGCCTTAAGTGAGCTGGTTTGTAAATATTCTTTTATAGAAAATAAAAAAAACTGATTGTGCAAGCTTAGCTAGAAAGGAAAAGACATGGGTGTCACTGCCACACGAGTTTAATTCAAGTGGAGAGCTTTGTTTCATCTAAAAAATGAATTAATCTAATACTTTTGCTTTTTACTACACCAATGTGATTACTAACTTAGGTAAACAGTAAACGTTAAGCATTATCATCATCTATATAGTTAACAAAATCAATAAAATCATCCATCATACTAATTTCCTTGAAAAATTAGAAACTATAACAGACAAATAACAACCAAACAAAATTTTTATATCGTAAAATGACAGTGTAAGGTACAAACGTGGTTTAAAGGTTAGGAATCTTCTCTCAAGGGAGCTGGAATCTGTACTCAAGTTACACTCAAACTCAAAAGTGTCTCTGCATACAATAAGGATGAGTGAAGTATGAGTGACCCTTAAGTGTCGACTATGAATTTCACCCTAAGAAATAAGGTTGACAAGAGCAAAACTGGCAATAAAAAAATTGTTTTAAAGCAGTGGAAAAAAATATTACATGAATTAATCTGAAATCCAGAATTGGCCTTATATCGCAAGAAAACCTTCATTTTATGATTTGAAGATAGAGCGCCTCCTCTTCTTTCAAGATTTTCTCCCAAAAAGTACGTTGCCACCCAATTTACATTCTCCTCTCGAAATCTGTCAAAAGATTTAAAATCTTGCCAATTAGCTTTCCTTCGCAGTTTGTATTGCTTCTGTGCCCGTAAATTCACGAGTTCTGCCATTTTATGACAAGCTTATTGCAAGGTGCATCTCCTACTGACGAGATGCAAAAATTTTTGAGAAAATGCTGAACTAAGTAAGCAAAGCATACTTTTTATTCATAACAAGATGAGCAAATACTTAAACGAGAGTAGTACCTCATGCTTCTAATACAAGTTTGAGCAAAATTTTTCGCTTAAATTTTTTTTTCATAAACTATATAGCATTTGCTTCAAGTTTTGCAAGTGGAAGGTTGTGCTCATTTTTATCCATACGGCCCATACAACAAACAATTTTAAAATATTAAAATCTGAATATATGGACCAACATTTTTCCTTTGTACGTAATTGGAATCCTTTGTAATTGAATATAAATTGGAATTTCAACTTTTTAATTCGTTAAAGAATAATTAGAATATAATACATTCAATGTAATCTGCATATAATATTCTCTTTTGGTAACACATTTTGCTTCATCAGCTAAAATTACAGTTAGTGTAACTTTATTAAGCTTCATCAGCACATTATTTCTCTCTGGGTGTGTATAATTTGTGAAATAGGATTTTTCAAATGATCTGTTGAGTTTTGGCTTCAATAAGGCAACACTTGGTCTATATCTATTTGATTCTGGATCCCAATTGTGCCATTACATTTAACCAATTCAATAAATTATCAATTTTCGTAATCATATGCTGGCACATCTATCCAAAATACCATTTGGTTTTTGGTAGAAAAATCACTAATAATAAATTAGCTGCATACATAGTTTCGTGAAGGGAATTTAATTGTCATAGTGTAACTATGGTTAATGTGATGATCCATCTTTTAAATACCTTTGACGGAAAAAGCCTCCCAGTGGCGTGCATAAAATTGTTTTATAAATTCGAGTATTATTCATTTCAATATTTAAAAATTAGGTTACTCAACTTTTGTTATTTGATCATGTAAGACATTATTGTAGGTGAAGAATATTTAATCTTCAGTTTAGTCGCCTTTGCTCGTAGTGTATTTTAATAACACAGCAATAAAGTCATTTATTATTATTATTATTTTTATCAAATAATGCTTCGCAAATGTATTTCAAATTAATATAGTGGATTAAAATTAACCTGCATTAAATTTGTAATACAATTCAAGGTCATCAGCATCACATTAACATCAGTTACTCTATATATCAAATTATTACATCCTTTACGAACTACCAAGGTTTTTGTTTGGAAGAGAGTTGAGTATATATTCAAGGGCAGTAACTGCACTTTAGAGTCACACCTCACACCATTATTTCTGTTGGAATCTGTTGAATTTGTCTCCTTATGTTCGCGACACCCTTGATATATGGGAGATGTAGGTATTTGAATTATGTGCAATTGGGTCGGTGTAGAAGATCCGTAGGATGATGAAGCAGCATT
This sequence comes from Galerucella calmariensis, assembly GCA_910591675.1. Taxonomy (NCBI): domain Eukaryota; kingdom Metazoa; phylum Arthropoda; class Insecta; order Coleoptera; family Chrysomelidae; genus Galerucella; species Galerucella calmariensis. Next base: position 11,544 of record CAJUYG010001440.1, read on the forward strand.
TCGCTTTGTTCCTTTTTATGTTTTTTGTTTAAACCGTTTTCCAGTATTTTGTTTCTATCTTATTGAATTCCTACATTGAGACCTCGGAATTGTTTTTTCCCAACGTTCCACTAAACAGTGCGGTCCAGAAGTCTGGAGTTCACCTATTTTAGGATACGGAGATTTTATATTATTAGATATTTACAATGCTGCCAGATTTGCCGTTTATTCTGTATTATTAGTAACTTGGCTTTTCAAATTAATCACCCTGTATGTTCAAATATCAATGAAATCTTCTATTCAATACGCCTATTTCTAAACTGGATTTTTCAAGTATCCCCAATAAAAATAATCTTTAGGATTGAAATCAGGTGAACGTGGAGGCCATTCAATTCTACCTCGTCTACCAATCCACGGCCGGGAAATATCTCATCCAAATAACGCCGAACATTTACAGCAAAATGAGCTGAAGCTCCAGCTTGCTGAAATCATATCTGATTAAAATTGGCTCTAAATAAGTTTCTCAGTGTAGGTACAGTTTCATTTCTAAATAGAAGTTCATATTTATTTGACGTAAAATTTCCTTTGATAAAGAATGGCCCTATTAACAAAATCACAGCATTCTACCTTTAAACATTTAAATTTCTTCAAATCTACATATTTTGCACTGGCTTAGATATGTAAGACCTTCTATTCTGAATAAAATCGTAAGTGTTACATATGGGTGAGCTCGTATTGAATAGGAGATTCCAATAATCACTGAATATACAGGGTGATGAATTTGAAAAACCAAAGTTTGGTACTAATAATATCAAAATAGGTGTACCCCAAATTTTGTAGAATTAGGACTAGCAGCTTACGAGATAATTGGCCGTTTCTAGACTTTTGGGCCACTCTGTATATCTTGAAAAAGACTCCACAGCGAAGCTCGAAACGTATTATGTCTTGCAGTTGATACAATGACAGAAAATATTTGCAGTGATGCTAAAATTTTTTTCCATAATCTCATGAAAACTATGCAGAAACTTAATACCTATTTTTTGAATTTAAAATAAAAAATATCAAAACTTTATTAAAATCCATGAACCCTGAACTATTTTCCGTGAGACTTCATATCTTCATTGTTTTCTTTTATTTTCAGTTCACTATCAGAGGATTATCCACAGAGACATAAAACCGGCGAATTTACTTTTGAGCGATACGGGTAGAGTTCAGATTGCTGATCTTGGAGTATGCAACGAATTTCACGGAAGCGATGCATTTCTTTCGAATACTGCAGGCACTCCAGCTTTTTCAGCTCCAGAAGCCCTTAGCGATCAAAAAGAGGGATTTAGTGGAAAGGTAAAGTATTATGTTGCAGTCGGCTAGGGAAATTTAATTTAAACGTGAAATAATGCGGCAATGGAATGATAAAATCGTAGACATAATATGGAAGACCGATCGATGGAAGTTTATACGGTTTGCTAAACAATTCTAAGCATATATAAAAGAGGTATTCAATACCTTATCCAGTTTGATATTATTATTGAGACATTATACTTGCACTACTTTAAATTCTTTTTCAAAATTAAAAAGACTTGAAATAAAATACGTGTGCCTACCTCTATTGTTTATTCGTCTCTAATTTATTATACAATTAACAAAGTAATACATTTTAGACTTTTGTTGAAAATTCAAAAAAGTTCTACTTCACAGAAATATTATAATCCTGGAAAGTGTATGAGATAAAACAATAAATAAAACAACGCTCAAGCGCAATAACGTGTCCGTTCTGCGTTTTTAAACTTTACGCCATAGCAACCATATTATATGAAGAATGCTGGAAACCGTGGCGGAGGTCGTGGTGCAGGTCCCTAACTCCCACATTCCGTGCCGTCAAATTGTTTTTCTTCGAGGTGGAGTAGTCTAATAAAGTGAATTTGAACTGCCGATTTTCTGCAGGTAATGTTTCACTAGGTATTTTCCTTACGAGTGCTTTGAAGTAGGGAAATATTAATTTTGATAGACCAGTCATGGACGTACCACAAAAGCACTTATTCTGGAAGTTCTCACAAAGAGTGGTGGTGGGATACACAGATTTGGCAAAAATGATTCATCCGTAATCTATGAATGGAAGAATGTGGATTGTTTTAAATCGGAAAATAATGTGGATTGTTTTCTATTCTGTCAGTTGTTGATGTGTTGACAGTTTATACTGAAAAAGTAAAATCTGTGTCAAACACTCTTTCCTTGTCGACATAACAATGAAATGTTTAACTGAGACTC